>JAILXH010252097.1:43077-55318 GCA_023558415.1 Piaractus mesopotamicus
AGTTTTCACAGAGAATAGTAATAGCTGTGTTAATTCACATAATATTGTTCTCTTTCTATCTTCAAGATTAATCTAACATCATCGTTGCTCATATACAGTAGCTTGTGTCCTCACACTTGCTGGTCAAAATCATATGCACTGCTCCTGAGAAAGCTGGGTACATGTTCGAAGTGAGAAATCATTGCAAGGCACTCCCTGTCTTACACTTCACCCCCCGCTATAATTAGGCTTTCTCACACATTGACACACCCTAAAATATTCTGGCTGTTCCATTGACAAAGCTACAGAGAGGGAGGTAAACTATGCTTTTATTTGGTCCCAGCCAGTATGACAAGTTCTCTGAACTGGTTTATTGCAAATTCTGTGCATTGCCAACATACAGAGAAAAACACACATTCTGTCTTTCATATTGTCCACATACTTGCTAATCAAAACCATATGCACTGCTCCTGACTAGGGATCTTTTAGTTGTAAACCCGTGTACCATGATATGTAATCTGTTAAACTTTGCATGTAATGTCAGTTTGGTTTCAATGCTGTACATCACTGCCACTGCTGAAATCTTTTGAAAGTATGCTAGATACATGTCCAAAAGCATCCAGACATTACTTCTAATTTCAGGACATAGTTTATATGATCTCCATAGAAAAGCACTGCTAACTTCACTACTGCTCTTGTGGCTGAAGGCAATCAAAACTTCCAAAAAGCTGCAAATAACATATAGTAATGTATACAGCCTTTATTTAAGAGTAGAAGCTGTTAACAGAGTGAAGGGGGAAAATTCTCTTTTAATACTCTTGATTTCAGAGGAAACGCTGGATGAGCCACTGTCTACAAACAGTACTGTGCAAAAGTCAGAGATCCCCCTCCATTTTATTTCATTTTTAGTTAAAACAGAAGTACAAGTTATTCACTTTTTAGGAAACATTTCTGAGGACATTAAATGTATGACAATCCACTTGCATAAGGAAGGGAAATTCAAAGAAAAATAAGTGAAAAATCTGAATTTTCCAAAACAGCATTTAAAAAACCTCGTAACAACCATGCAAGACCTGGTAGCCCACCAACTCTTAAACTCAGAAAAACACTAATATTAGAATAAATTTGTTAAACTACGTCATAATTATTAATAATTTCCAAATCTCTCCTTGAAGAAGCTTAGTAACATTTCTAGTTACCAATGTTTCATTTTGTTAAATCAAGTGTGCTCATGATAGAATTGAATAAATCCTTGCGATGGTTGGGGGGTTGGGGGGCACCAAGCGGAAATTTTGAGCCAAACTTTGTTCTTTAAATTAGCTAATGATATATTGTATTTTTTACAAGCACACTTGTTGCCAAGATAAATGGTTTTAAATAATGTGATTGATGCCTAAGATTTTTGCAGGGTACTGCATCTTTGCTGCTTTTTATCCTGACACTGAAAAATAAATAACTTCTACTTTGTTTTGACTGGGAATTAAATAAATGAAAGGTGGTCTCTGACTTTTACACAGTGATGTAAAGTGTAACTACAATTCACAATGGTGATTATTATAATAATTTTTATTATTATCATTATTATTAAAAATGAATAGGAGATTAGGGGAAAATGAATAGTGGGAGGAGAGAGTTTCTAGCTGTATACTCATATTAGTGGATATTCGTCAGACCTGTTTGGTGGGTTTCATAGCTATAAGTACACCTGCGCGCCAGTCATCTGCTGTCAGATCGGAGAGCAGCACAACAAATCTGGTTTAGCCGTTTCACTCTTGGTAAGATTTGTTGCATTTTGTCTTTTTTAAATTGAATTGGCTTAGTGTAAGTAAGTGTGTATGTAGGCTTAGACTTCAGCTGCTTATTTAGTATAACTCAGGGATTGTGTGAACTTGTGTGAACTGAAATTTCTGTGTTTCGGTGTCAAATCAACTCTATTACCGCTCAGCTGAGAAAGCAAGAAAATGTATAAGGAAACTCTGAGATAAAAGCACTGAGATAAAAACTGATGATACTTTTATCAGCCTGTTTGGACATCTGTTAGCATGAAATCCTTAATTGCGTGCAGTGTTTTCAATATTTTGCTCAAATTAAAACCTAAAGTAAGACTTCATTTAAACATTTAGAAAATCCTTCAGCAAAAAAAATCGTTTTGAACACTGCAGTTGATGTCTTAGTAAACCGGTTAGTCATGTCTGACAGCCTCGTCACAGAGACACATCCTCTATTTTTAAGCAGCCCTTGGCAGAGCTAGTTTAACAACTACAGGCTGATATGTGAAGGGAACATGGACCTCATCTAGAAACCAGACAATGCTGGTCATATTTGGTATGTGCAACACAAAAATTAACTGTCTGTCTGTCTAACTTTCACAGTGGTCATGGCCCGCTGGTGTCTGTATGCATTATTCTTCTTGCTGTCCTGTGATGTTTCCATGCAAAGAAAAAAGAAAACTGTCCAGACTCTCTCTCGAGGTAAGATAATGTCAACTTAAAAGTTTTACTTTACAATAAAATCACCCTTATAAGTGATGTATAAATGGTTAAAACAGTGAGCTGTGTGTCTGATGAATATGATGAAGCTGTCAGGTATAGTGCTGACTGAAGAGAAGAGAAATGAGAAGAGACAGTGAGGAAAGTAATTAGAAATATTTGATGTTTAACAATATAGACAAATGTTCACCATTTAGCAAGCAACAGGTCACTGTTTTGCTTATTATTTATGTGTTATAACTGCTCATTGATGATTTTAAAGTGTTTATGACCTATTCATAACCATTAACAAAGTCTTTTTGAACCATTAAACCAAAATGCTTCATGAAGGTAGTTTTATTGTAAAACAAAAATGGGGTTGAATGACTTTACGCATTTATCTATATCTTCTGTAATTTCATTTCATTCCATTTCAAAATATAAAGAAATTTAGAAATGTCTTTTATTACTTATTTACTAAATATCGGACCTCACACATGTGGGATGACCATTCGTATTCCTGGACAACAAAAGGTGGCATAGCTTTTTTCTTGTATACTTTTTATGTGATTCAGTTGGACTCTTCCATTATTTCAGGCTGGGGAGATGAGATCACCTGGGTTCAGACATATGAAGAGGGATTATCAAAAATGAAGGCAAGGTATCAATTTTAGCTGTCATATCCAACTGTGAAATCACCATTGTTTCCGCCCTTCTGTCTCAGGTGGGCAGATTATATGATAATGGTAATGGATGTATATGCTTTTTATTTTATCACCACAGCAATAAGCCTTTGATGGTCATTCATCATTTAGAAGAATGCCCACACAGTCAAGGTTTGTAACCTTTCTGTATTTTTTTCATTATGCTGATTTCTGCATACAGCTGATATATAGCCGTCATTAAAACTAATGCTGTCAGATGCCATCATATCAGACGCTAAAATGCTAACTACTGAGGGTATCTGATCCATAAGCATCTGTCTTGTAGCCAGATTTCTAAATACAGATTATGCCTAATTCAAGACTACAAAAGGAGTATCACTGGAGATTGAAGTGCTACAGACAATCCACTTCATTACAAACACCTACTTTTTACATTCGATCATATGAGCTTCAGCTGGTTCCATATACAGGAGTACAACAATCAGACTGTAGTCCATCTGTTATCGTGAGCAATTTGTCAGCCATCTTCTTCCTCTTGGTCAGTTTCTGACCACAGGGCCACTGCTGACCAGGTATTATTTGGGTCGCAGGCCATTCTCTACAGTGACACTGAATATTACAAACTAATGTGTTGGAACTAAACTCTCCAGGGCAATAGATCTCTAAGACTGGACTTGGGCACCCTTGAGCTAGAGGATGGCTAACACAAACTGTGCATCAACATATGTGATGTAGTCTCTAACTGTACACCAGCCAGGGGACATGAAAGGTTGGTGTTTCTAATAATCAGAGACCAGTTTCCCAAAAAGCATCTTGGTTCTAAGATCATCTTAACCGGTAGAGAGAGTGTTCGTTGTGATGCTTGCTCTACCGTTTAAGAATCTTTGTGCTAAGATGCTTTCAGGAAACCCAACCCTGAGTAATTAGGAGTAATTAGTACTATATGTGGAATATCAATGTTTGGATGTAATTAGTACCATATAATTTTCTGTGTGTTTGTTTGTGGGCCACATCAACGTGTTACAATGCCGCTGCTTGTCTAATACATGCTTTTATTTTTCTCAATTTTACACCCAGCTCTCAAAAAGGTTTTTGCTGAGAACAAAGATGTCCAAATGATGGCCAAATCAGATTTCATCATGCTCAATTTAATGGTAATATTCCACATGATTGTCCTTTGAATGGTGTCTAGCAATACTGTTAATGAACAGTGTAGCTGTAGAATTAAAGGGCCTATATCATGGGAAATCAAATTTTGGAAGAGATTAATGTAGGATGGAAACATTGTTTAAGTTTCCAAACGTTCCATTCACTCACAAGTCCATATAGTTTATCTACAGACACCTGCGAAACCAGCCTGTTTTGGAGTCATTATGTTCGTGACACAGTCACACACATCTTTCTATTCAGTCTACAGCAGTTTAATTCTGCCCATTTAGGCCGAAGTTATAAGGACTGTTTCAGCCCTGTCTGCTTTTTGCATGGGGCAGGGGAACCACACGGAACAGAGGTCATTTACGTGTGCTAGTCCTTATGGCACAATAACAAAAATAGTGTGTTTAATTCTAAGGGATAAAGAGATGTTGGAAAATGGTCATGTAAAAATGAATTATTATTATTATAAACCACAAGCAACAAAAATGGACCTTGGCAGGAAAAAGTGCAAGACAAATGTAGAATTTAAACATTTGATCAGAATCAGATATGAATTAATGTCAAGAAAGCATTTTCTGACAGGTAATGTCATGCATTTACTAACCCAGTCTAAATATTATTTGCAGCATGAGACAACAGATCGTAATCTGGCTCCTGACGGCTATTATGTTCCCAGAATTCTCTTTGTTGGTAAGCACCTTCAGATAGCAATGCCTTTCACATGCCAAATTGCAAAACAGAATATAGAAACTTCATTTTCACTGAGAAAAAAATACTTCATTTCAGTACCCAGACTGATTTTTATCTCTGCTGTTATCTTTACATTTTTCGAAATATTATCTTCTTCCCAGACCCCTCTATGACTGTGCGTACTGACCTCACTGGCAAGTACCACAACCGCAAGTACACCTATGAGCCTGACGATGTGGACTTCTGTGAGTATCTAATTAGTTCTGTTGAGAGGCCACTGAAGGATTGCTGCCTAGCACCTATATAGCTTGACTATCACCCACCTTGTCGCAGAGCTCCCATGGGTAGCCTGCACAGCCTAACTGTGTCATTAACATGCTCTTCTCAAACAGAGATCTGTCTAATGTGGATCAAACCCAGGATCTTAACCATCAAACTTTAATACGTGTACATGAACTAGAGGGAACTGATACTAGATAGGAGCTGAAATACTTTATATGCTCTCACTGGCCACTTTTTTACGAACACTTACATTGCTGGCATACAGTAAAAAGACTGTAGGCCGTCTGTTGATGCATAATTATTGTTAGTCAGCTTCTATCCTTTCGGCAGTGGTCAGTTTTTACTCTTGGCTCTATGATGGAGCGCTCTCAACCTTCTTAGTGTCACAGCTGTGCTGCTGAGCTAAATAACCACAGCAGTCCTGTGGTCAGAAACTGACTGATGGGGTAGAGATCAGCTGACAAACTTTTCATGACAACAGATGAACAATGAGTTACTGTCTATTGTACGCCTATATATAGCGGACTTGGATGGTCCTTTAAATAGCATGAGAAGTTTTGAAGCAGCATCACAGCCTCAAACTAGCCTTTATTATGCTGTTTGTTGTAGTTTGCAGTATTCTGCAGGGCATCCTGTTTATGTTTTTGCCCATCAGTGTTCTCTCACTTCAATATCCAGTATGCATTATGCAAGCATGTCATGCAGTCATTGAGGATCCCCCATAGCTATACAGAAATGCACTGATGTACCATTGATGTAGAGGCTAATAAATTCAGATTGGAAAATCACACTTTCATGACTATTGTGGCACCACTGTAGGATTTGCCCTTTTAGCCAGAGTGCCCCTTTAATGGCATGATGTTTGACTGATGTGTACCTAATTAATCATGATAAGAGATATGACTAATTGTGTCCTCTGTGTTTGTTTGTGTTTAGTGGTGGAGAACATGATAAAAGCCAAGATTCTGCTTCACTCTGAGCTGTAGGGACAGAGCCAGCCACACAGGGCCTGGACCTGTCACACACTTGTATGGCCGAAAAAGTTCAGCATCCGAGACTTGAATGGTTGAATTGACTGTAGAATAGACAATTTCAATAAAAAATAGGCCTATATGTTTAAATAAACATTTTTTGTGAATATTTGTGATTATTTTTCAGCATTTTAAATGTTCAGATTTATGTCTGCCTCTTGATGTATGCCTCTTGATCTGATCAATATCTCTAGCCAATAGTAACATGTAGGCAAGATATTAAACTGGCACAGAAAATGCAGCGTTGAAACATTCTCCCTATAAACAAAAATATCCATGCAAATCTCACATCACATTGATTTAAAAGAATGACTTGACCTAAAACCAACCGCTCAGAGGTGGTTTTCACTTTAATAGTGTTGAGCTTTGAAAAATATGTGCTGATTCACAACAATAATATTTTTGCAACAGAATTTATTTTTTAAATTCCAAACTCTACATTTGATGGTGATCCTTCAGTATTAAATGAGTACAGCACAGGTGTAATATTTAGATCTCGCCAGTAGGTGGCACTGGAGCATGCAGTACAGCATCCTGAGTTCACTTTTACTTGAAAAAATGTACTTCTTTAACGCAGAGTTAAATTTATTCATATATTTCATTGACAGATTTTTTTTTTTTTATCAACTCAACTATCTTCCTATATTATTATACAAAACAAGAAATCCCACTGCTTATGATCAGGTGCAGACTGCAATATTGTCTAAGCCAGACTAAACACACCATAAAGTAATAAATGACAAATAATGCATTTCAGAGCAGATATTTTACCATTTAAGCCAATGTGCTACATTCATTAACCTTTATTATTATTTCATTATTATTTCAATTACGAAAACAGTAACAACGGCAGTTCCTAGTGTTGTCACTGTTAAAGCTAAAAGGTATTTGCGCCATAAAATGCTGTAATATATAACATCACATTAAGATAATGGTAATGTTAGGCATTGCTGTTCAGAAGGAATACCTCTGCATCTCTGCCTCTAGAGGATCTCTGTGAGCAAAGTGGGTTTACTTGTGCTCAAGCTGTCTTCTTCAGCTTGTTTTTCCAGTGACTGCAGGTTTATCTAGCAACATATGCTAATTTATCATGAGTCACCAACATAGGAACACTAAGTACACCTTAATATAAGCTGTCATTGTATGTTGGCAGAAAAAAACTGTGAGTTTGGGTGCATAACATCAGGCAATTTACTCTAATAGTAGTTTTGATCATGACAGTTGTTTCCACAAAATATGACAAATCCTCAGAAGAGACCAGGTTTTACATCTTCATACACTGTTTCAAACAATTTTAAAAAGTGTTGATAGTATGTTAAAACTGTTACACCCTTAATTAGTACTGGTCCAATACTGGAATCCCAGCCAATAATTTTTAGCTTGTATTGCATAAGTACTCACTGGTATGGGGCATTTACAGTGTTTTTATGGACAACATCACCACCTCACACCCTGGAGACCAAGGTTTGTTTCTTCACCCATGCAGGACCACTACTGCTATACTAATAATGAAATGAACCTTTGAATGAAATCAAATTAAATGAATGAATGAATGAAATGAATGAATGAATAATAATTATGTGCTTTGGTTAGACTCCTAACCTTAAGGTCATTTTAGGCTGTGGTGCTCGATAAGACCACCTACTAATAGCACAAATATTACGTTCACAATAAGTTTCACTCCATTTGTTAGAATTTTGGATACAGTGAGTTTTTACAAAAAAAACAGCTGATATAAAATGGAAAACACATCATTTTTCTCTAATATAATGATAAAAATGTTAATCATAATATAATATTGATGTTTCTCATATGTGTAAATCCCAATCCCAACAACATACATAAAAAGACAGTTCTTGAAAGTAGCCTATAAGGCATTATGGAACTTCAATTACATTAAAATAATGTCCATGTTTACGATAATAATCATGTCTGATTTAGCTACATGAGGATGGGTTTTAGAGTTACCTGATGCACTGCATTTATGGATTATAGTGTGATTGTTTCAAAAGGTGGACAAATAAATAAATGAATGTATACATTAATTTTCAGATATTTGTATTGGCATCAGCCAAAATAAGATGCTAATCATCAATTATTGTTATAGGCCAAGAAAGTATAGATTAGTGCATCAATAATAATACTACTACTAATAATAATAATAATAATACATAGTCATGACAGTTCTCTGTGTCCATAAACTCATTGTTTTATCTGTATACTTCTTAATTTGTGATTCTTACAAAACTATTTTATGAAAAGATTTAGGTCTCTGCTCCTGAATCCTGAATTTCTGTTGTGGCTGAATGCGTCCACTGCTGTCATGCTAAAGTTTGTGTAGATCATCAGGGAATGCATTAAAGATTTTACCCCAAAAAACTGTAATAGAGGGACCCCAGATCTCCCTTTGCCACCCCGTGCCCCCAACCCCAACTGTAAACTATTAAGTCCTTGGTGAAAGCCTCTGACTGCAGCCATGCTGTGATCTACTCCTCTGTCCTCCAGCCTCGCTCGCTTGCTGGCCAGGGTCAGCGAGTAATGGAGCGGAGCGGCTCGGTCAATCCTCTGCTGCCACGCTGAATTAATGCTACATGCCTGGTTACAGCTCTGACTGACACTCGCCCCCGAGAACAGTCCCATTAGCCTCTCATAAGAGTCTACTCTCTCCCCGCAATGCCTGGGGTCAGCTAAAACAGTTCTTTACATTTTCATAGAGAACACATACCTTAATGCAATTCAGTCATGATTATCCACACACATGATTTAGCTAAGATTAGTTAAACCCAATATTGTATCGTAATTCATTTAATTCATTATATTAATAGAGCTTGGGCATGATGTTGGTTTCAGAACTACAAATATTTAAACTTCGCTCAGTTCGTTGTTTTTGACTAGATAAAATTTGGGTTATAGTGAAATACAATTTGGTATAAAGTGCAGTGCTACTTTATTTCAGGAGGGATTGTTTGTATTGTAGGATCATTTTGACAATTGCCAATGGTGTGTGATTGATCATACTGCATAACACTATGACCAAGTGTCATTGAGTCAAATGATCCAACCTACCAGATTGTCTGGAGGTAGGAAAGGTAGCTTAGCAACACTGCCACACCATGGATTCAGCTGTATCTCAGAAATTAAGGAGAGATACATATTTAAATTTTTTTTCTGTTTGGTCACAGGCAACACAAAATCAATTTGCCAATTTTGGGTACCAGTCCATAAGGTGGTTAAGCAATGAGTACTCAGTTAGTCAACTACCTCCCATCCCTAGTTTGTGTTTAACATTTAGAAATTGGTGTTAGGTTGAAGCTTTGAGGTTTACTGAATGGTGGTTTACGTGATTTACAATCACGCACTGCTTTAATTTTTTAGACATCCGTATGAGCAAACTGAACTTCATTGTTTTTAGGTTTGATATAAAGCAGCAATGCTAGCATAAACATGGAACCACTCAGTAAATTGCTACGTCATTACGTCATCTCACTGAATGGTTCTGTGGCCCCCCACATGGTTAGCCCAATTTTTAAGCATTCCATGTCGAATTATGTCTGTGTGGAAAAGCCACTGGAATGGTAACCTCCATGCTCAGAAACTTTTGACCCTACAGTGGGAAAGAGGCCAATGTGACAGGCTCAGTTTATCAGTAGTGGACATCTACTTACCTATCTACAACATCTACTGTGTAGGGGAGGAGGAGGAGGAAGGGAGGGTGAGGACAGGAGCAGTAGTAAAGTTTTTGTATGCAGTCCAGGTCCAGAATACCTGATATAGCACTATGTAACTTTGGAGGAGTGGGCATTAGACCCCTTGCTAGAATGCTTTACAGCGTCATGTCACACATCAACAACTCAGCCAAGAAGTAGCTCAGTATTCCCAGTACGGACATCATGTCAGGGGCTGCAAAGAGACTGAAGAAAACGTTGTCAGAGGAAGCGAGGAAGAGAATTAGAGAAAGTGACTGTGCAATAGACTGGACAAGAGTAAATCTTGGACTGGCTTTTACTCATTGCCGAGTAAAAAAAGAGATAAAAGAATGCAAGACACAGCTAATGGGAAAAAGCGAAAATCATTGTTATTTATTAGAGATTGCAACATAGGCTGTTACAATCTTTAACCGTAGTTGTAGTTTTTCCAGACGTGAAAAAATAATCTGACCTCACTCCCATTTCAGGCTTTTTTTTTATTTTTGTCTCACCAAATAAGCCTTGAAAGTTTGCAGCATCCTGTAACATAATCCTGTAATATTACTCTACCTTGTAAGTCAACATAGTGCTTTCGTTTCTGATTCTGTCTTTGCTGGTGTTATGCAGAATTCTATCTCGCCAGCGGAATCTGACTCCCCTTAGCATGCACATGCATCACACAGGCATATGGATGCTGCAGATTACACTCTCGATTTCTGTTATTTACACTTAAAAACAACTGAAAATGCAAGCGTAATCTGTAGCGTCCATTTGCCTGCATGATACTCATGTACGCGAAGGGGAGTCGGATTCTGTATCCTTCAGCTTGTCAACAAATGCACGTGTACAGCTATCCATGAATTGCCTCAAAGTACAATTTGTATTTACGACAGTGGTGTAAAAGTGAAACATACTCTGCAACTGTAGGGGGAGAACAAGAGCAAACAATAGCAATTCTCAATTATGTGATGGTGATGCTTTTGATGGTCTACTAGGTCTTTATTGTTGGTAGGAGTCCCATTTTCTCTGTAGCTTTAGAAAACATGCAAGTGGATTTCTTTATGCAAGTGGATTTTTTATATCTCTTATATCTAATCTCATAAATATCTCCTGAAAAATTAATAACGTTTCCTTCATGGCCGTTTTGCCTGTAAGTGAAATAAATGAAGCTAGATCTCTCACCTTTGTACAGACCTTTATGTGGTGCAATGACAAAGCACATCAGACTTTAAAAAAACATCAGACATTAAAAATGATTGTATTTACATTTAAACAAATGACATTAACTGAGGTCACGAATTTCCATGAAACAGCATGCATACAGAAAGTACACTGTAAAACAGAGTGATTATTGGATGTGAATGGGAGCGAGGGCACAGATGGGATTGGTATTTCCTCTCTGGTGCACGTTCAACAGCATGTGCTGAAACCACAAATCATGTTGATCAGGAAATGGTCCTAGCGGAATGTGCTTTGTAGTATTCATTTCAAATTCAATTTGAACAGGACGGCAAGTAGAACATTAAATTGTCAGAGAAAATCAGTGAATAAAAGACGGCCAGTCCAAGTATTTCCTTAATGTACCTTTTCAGAGAAGCATGATCAACCTGTGATGGAGTGAGCCCCTCTCTCCTGCTTTGCTTTTGATGAAGCACCTCTTGGTTTCTTGAGGCATGGTTACCTGTACGCTTTTAAACAGACAAAACACTTTCATATGTAGAGCATCGAGAGAGGCCTCCAGCAACATGCACTTCTCAGAAACATCCTTAGATAGACACAGAACCAAGGCAAGAGCCATATTTTCATATACACCAGAAGCTCGATCCATTACAAAGGCAGGCACACACTCACAGACACACACAAGCACTGTATTCAATCACAAACTCAAAGCCAGGGACATTTTTGTGTCCCGGTGACATGAGCATTCTTTTCCCTCAAGGGCACATCACACTGTGTTTAGAGTGCATTACACATTAGTCATTTGTTCTAGTTTTACTGAGCAATTTTGTGTCCCCACAATAGTTCTGAGTATCGTAGGTTTTGCCATAGACTATGACTCACGTTTAAAAGTAGTTCCCTCCAATCAATCTTTCTTTTTTTGTGAAGGCATCAGCTCTGAAGGACAGTGTGAGGTTACATGGTATTGCATATAATTGGGTGAAATAGTTTGAGAGCTCTACTGTTACACAAGGCTGACTTTATGCAAAGCCCTGCCTATTAATCATGGCACAAAATGTCAGTGACATCTCAGGAAGAATGCACACTTTACTGTCTATATAGGAAAG
>JAILXH010252180.1:7326-19982 GCA_023558415.1 Piaractus mesopotamicus
AAACATTTACATATTAAAACATTTCCACATAGTAAAATATAAATTGTATCTTAAATTGATCACAGGTTGCTTAACATATTGACTACTTACAACAGCACACTGTTCATATCATATACCCCTCATACTTCTGTTAGAGTGGGTGATATGGCAAGAATGATATCACGATACAAAATATGTATCACAATATTTAGTTGTTTCTTGGGGTTTGACAAGTCGGAACTGACCAAAAAACCCGGACTGCTCGAACTGAAAAAATACTTTCAATATCTACGAGTACAGTGAGGTTTATTCAATACTGGCCATTTAAACTGGATTACTTATGCTCTCTTTAAAATGAACTATGCGGCCGACAAACCGACAACTCACCTCAGCTGATTTTCCCTCAATTTGAAGAAATCACAACACAACAGTTTAATGACACACTTTGTAAAACAGCGCCACCAAACAGCCGTGACATCTGTGGATGCGTGAGCAGCTAAAGTAGCGCTGTCTCTGCTATGCTAACGACTCCGTAGACAAATTATCCTTATTATTTACTATCAGAATAGGAAGCCAGTTTGTTGCATGTGGTGGTGGACAGGTGAACACCTTTAACCCTGAGGCTCGGTAACTAAACCCTTCAGCTCGGCCACCTGTCCGGACTACAGGCTACACAGCGGCTAACAAACAGCTAGCTTAGCTTAGCCGAGTTAGCCGCTGCAGGCCTCGACACTAACAGGCAGTCTATAGCGCATTATAGAGTCGGTTGACGGCTGATCGCGGCTGAGTGCTGTGTTATATATCAGTGCAGCCCCGCGGTGGATGGGGTTTATCTGAAATCCAGACCTGGCTGAGATCCTCTTTGGCGTCTGCGAGGATCCCGTAGTTGCGGTACAGCTCCTCGACGGTGGCCGCCATCTGCGCCGCCAGTGACCGCAAGGAGAGTCAGACAAACACGGACTTCTGTCACTCCGAGACCTCCAGGTCGGCACGAAACGAACGCAGATAACCTAAAAATAATACTGCAACATCAGACCTTCCCAACAGCCAAAGAGCAGCACACTAGAAAGCCCGCTGTGCCCCAGTCAGATCGGCCGCCAGCCCGCCTCTGCTCGGCTCTCCTGCGCGGAGGTAAAAACTAGAAGCTCTTCCGCTGCGCGGAGCTCAGAGACAGAGCCGCTGCAGTCATTATATCACCCCCTACTGGGAGGAAGAGCGAAGCCGCAACTTACTTTTTTTTTAACTTACTTTTAGGAATTATATTTCAGCGAGTAAAAAAATATTTCCCACTGGTAGGAATTCATTGATTTTTTCCACTCATGTTTAAAGGAAGAACGATTTTTCTTAGTACGAGTTCAATTTTAGCACGTTTTAATTCACTTTTCTCAAGTAACACTTCAATTTTGACCGAACCCCATTCCTTTTTACACACCACACGTCATGTTTTTACTAGTAACAGTTTCACTTGTTCAGATTTAAGTTCCGAAACCGTAATTTGTATTAAAAACTAGTATCTCCAAATTCACGGTACTGCTGCCGTAGTGCTCCAAATAGTGTAGCTGTCTAGTAGTGCAGCCTGATAAGAACGTGTGATGTGTGTTATAGAGAGGTACACAAAACAGAGGAAAAGTGAAGACAAACTACAGCAGACATTAAGATATCATTGCCATATTTTGAAACTCAGTGATTTGTCTAAAGGAGTCTCAAATTTTACAGTACTAGGCAGTTAAAAAGGCAGGCTATAAAAGTGTCCCCAGAAACTAACGCGAACAGGTAGAAAAAGTAAATCATAATAAAAATACTACGATGCATATTCCAATGTGTTTCCTTTTTGATGTTCAGAGTAAAGTTTTGATATTTTTATAATCTGTCTTCATGTTCTCTTGATCTTTAACAGTTTGTTAAGTAATATTGGGCAGACCACTCAAAGTATTAGAATAACTGTGTTTTATTGTTTGTTCCTCAGTGTCATGTCACTGTAACACCAAACAATGAAGGTTAGTATTTAAAAATCATATAGACTTGCACTGTTATAGATTACTTGTGAGAGAAAAATGCACAGCTCGCTGCCTTCTTAACTAATTGTTCTCAATTGTTCTATTCTATTAATTATTTAATGAATGAATTCATTCATTCATTCATAGATTCATTCATTTTTCTGAGTACTTTTTTGATTATTTTGACCTCTAGTAATCTATTTTGATCTCTAGTAATCTGCAGATTATTCACTATAACAAGAATGAAATTATTGTCACAATTACCATCACGTTAACCTTCTTTATTGGATTAAATAGTATGTGAATACATTGTATGTCCTAAAGTATCCAGACACCCCTCCTAATTAGTGCATTCAGCTGCTCTAAGGTGCTCCATTGCTGACACAGCTGTTCAACTGCACTCTCACAGCTTGTAAAATCTCTACAGAAAAGCATTATCAATAGAATGGGATGCTACACAACTATACTTGAGCCAAAAGTCACAATGCTCAATGCCAAGTGTTGAATATGGGCAATAAAGTACCTCAGCATTAGTCTGTGGAGCAGTGGAACTGTGTTCTTTGGAGTGATGGAGCTCCATCCAATACCTTTGAGATGAGCTGGAGTGGAGTTTGTGATCCAGAACTAGTCATCCAACACCAGAACCTGACCTCACTAATGTTCTTGAGGCTGAATGCAATCAAACCCTCATAGCAATGTTCCAACATCTAGTGTAATGTCTTCCCAGAAGAGCAGAGGCTGGTACTGCAGTAAAGAGGGGATGAACTCTCTATTAATACCCTTGCAGAAGGAACACTGAATGAGCAGGTGTCTACAATTTTGGACATATTGTGTTTGTAGCAATAGCTGACAATGTAGGGAAAACGAAAATACCCAGTGACATTTCTTTTATATGCATTCAGTGAAGTATATTGACTGCTTATTTTCAGAAACCATTTATAGAGTAAGGGAAATATTTTCATTGCCAAGTGATGATAAGTGTTTACAAGTGATGAGAAGATTCAGAGATGCAATATAGCTAACTAATGGGAAGTTTGCGGGCTCAACATACTTTTGCTGAACGCTTCAAATTCTTACAGTATAACTCAATGTAACATCTTAAACACTCATATTTTCTGCCTGTGTAAGTGCACGCCCATCAGGTTTTGTTAAGCAGAATGCAGGCATTCAAATGTGCATGCTTGTGAACTTTGGGTATTTTGGGTATTAGTCCTTCTTTTCTATCAGTAAGTTTGGTGAAATTACAAACTACATTTTAGAAAATCAACAAAACGTATTTGGACCAGGGGTACCCAAACTTTCTCACACAACTGTATATGCATGCAAATATTGTACATTTTACATCTATTTGTTTTGTCCAACTGCTCTGCATTTACAGTCTTTAATAAGGATGTAACAATTTCAGCACAGTATTAAAAGACTGTACATTCAAAGTGTATTGAGATATAATTGATAAAACAGTACGCTGCCCTCAGGCTGGTCTCTAATTTGCAGTCTTTAATGAAAACCACTGTCAGTGATCAAAACTAGGCATCATCAGTAAAAAGCGTGAGGACAGGAGGAGTGGCTTATTCTAAACACACTAAATATGCTTTATAGTCATGTGTACCACGGCATGTGCTACCCCGGGCTCAAGGAGGACACTGGAGGCAGGGTTCAGGGTCTCAGCAGCCATATCTTTAATTCTCACCCAGATAAACACAAAGCAAACACAACCAAACCTAAAGATCCAATATGCTGGCCACTTTTCAGTGGCTTAAGCTGGCTAGACTTTTCAGTCTCTCACACTCAAGCTTTGCAGCTCTCCAGTCTCTTGCTGCTGCTCGTGCCTCTCTCTCTCTCTGTTCCCTCTCAGCTCTTTAAAAAGCATCCGAGCCGAGAGGGAACGAGAGCTCGCTGCTCCGCTTCCCCGTCACCGCCCCCTGCTTGCAGCGCGGCCGCATGCGGCACAGGGGTCGGAGCCCGGGCGGCGGAGCTCGGGACTCGCTCCTTGCCTTGGTGCCTCTCGTGGCCGGCACCATCGTCCTCGTCCTCCTCCTCCTCACGACGTCACTCGTGTGACCCGCGTTCGTCGGCGGAGCTCGAGCTTTGCGCTCCGCCCCCTCCCCACTCGCGGCTCTCTCCCTGCTGTCCTGGCCAAGGTTCGTCGCCGCTGTGTGTTCGGGCCCCGCCTTCCTACCGGCTCTCGCGGCCGTCATCGTCGGGGCCCGGCGCATGTCACAACATGCTTTATAGGTTCTATAAGAGGCAGTTCAGATTTTGTATTGTTTGTAGCTCAGTTTTAGTTTTAAAACATTTTTTGCCCAAGGACATGTCATTGTAAGACTTTGTTTAGAAATAAAAAAGGTATTTTTCTAAGCTAACCTGTGGGGTTTCTAAGCCCTGTACAATCAAGACATTTTAAACATAAAAAATATTTTTTTTAAAAAATTAATCTCAACAGTTTTTTCCATAAAAGTTACAAAAACAAATAAATATGTATTTATATTTTTTATATAGGCACACAAAAAACATGTTTGTTGTGACAGTAGCCATTACTGCCTCATACACCTAAAACACAATACTGAGAACAGTCCTAATATTTAATGTGTTTTGACAGGCTAGTTTAGGATGGAGTAGTATTCAAGCTGGGGCTGTGCGAGTTTTGTAAGTGGCTGTTGAGCCGAATGGTCAAAAGGTATTTGTCCCCCACATGAGGCTTCTAACAGTTTGTGACGTGGTAAGGTAATGACTTCCTGGCACTGTGTGTAAGATAATTTGATCTATTCTGTCACTGCAGCTCTTAACGATGTGTTTTTCATAGAAACTCATAGTGATGACGATAAAAATACAATTTATTGTGCAGCCTAAGTTACACCCCTAGTCAATAACCTAGTCTATTTAGCATTTACTGTTCTTAACAGAATAAATTCTGTCATCCATTTTCATATTTATTGCACATTACACAGAACCAAATAACCCTCTAGCACTCTTACCTATGGGTCTAACGTCCTTGAACAGCACCTTCAACCCCTCAGCAGGGTCAGATTCCTCAACAGTGCCACACAAAGGTTTTCCCTGGAGGGGATCAGCATTAAAATAAGGCCACTAAAGCTTCTTAACTCCGTATCTATTCTAGGAACACTACATCGAACAAGATTTGGTTGTAGCCCCGAAGAAAACAGCCCCCCACTTGGATCAAGATTACATTACATAAAGAATCAGCAATACAGTTTGCATTATAGGCTTCTGCCCAATGAAATACTAATTAGCCCAGAAATCTACAAAATTGCTCAATGAAACGCTTTATTATTTTGTACTTCATAACTGTAAAATTGTAATACTATACATCATATTCATCACAAAACAAAAAATTATCAAGCACTAAGCAAACACTAAATATGTCCTGAAATAAAATCACTAAATTTCCCTAGGAGCTACTATTTCTGTGCCTCTCCACTACAAAGAAACAGTAAAGAGAATATAAAATGGCTCGAAACCAGAAAGTGTAAGGCAGTGCACTTAAGTCCTTAATCCCATACAGCTGACGGCTCAGTAAGGTTTTGACTAAGACCTCACTGTAGAGGTGCACAACTCCAGTCTAGTCCAGTATGGCATTTTATCTGCAAAAAACACGCCTTATTTAACGGATCAGTTAAAGAAAAATGGCTCAGTCATACCAGCTAATGTTGCTTGTCACTGTTAGCCAATATTAGCATGATGTAATTATAACAGTGCTATTGTACAATGGTAGATATTAACTTTAATGTATTGTTAGCAACATTCACTTCAAGCACTGAATCATTCATAATAAAGTTTAGAAGTTGTGTTACAGAAGGGAAACCACCAAACTGTGCTGAACTCTGGCCAGCCAGCACAAGTTGTGCACCCCTGCCTTACTGCAGCTATGTAAACTCTGTTAGCTCAGCAGGGCTGAAATTCCACACAGCTTTGCGACTTCCACAGCAGAAAAAAAGCATGCTTCTTACAGAACTGCATAGGTGGTGACTGGGCTAAGAACAGGTCCTTTTTAGCTCTTAATGCATTCCTTTTCCCCCATGCTTTAAAAGTGGATAAACAAATGTACTGAACAACAACTTTTTAGTTATATAATAAGCCATCATTCATGAGAAATTGCTGCAGAAACTTTTGAGCAGATTTTGCTGTGGGTGAAAATATGTGCTGTTCACTGTGTAGTACTTCATGAGAAAACGAGTAAATGTGCAAATTTATGTCCAGAAACGTACACTTAAAACACCCGTACAATCCACTTATTCACAGATTGTGTTACATACAACTCAACTGTATGCTGTACAGAAAGTGTTTTTCAATTGGACACGTCAGCGGTCACTATGGCATGCTGCACACAAACTTCTGTGGTGCTCCATATGACGCCACTAATGTAATTAACAAAGTACCTGCAGTCATTGTCAGCCTTGGGGAGGGATGACTTATGATGCTTCCTCGTATGGTGTGAATGATGCTGATTTTTGTTTTAGTGCAGGCCATATACTGTGAGTAAATAGCAGACCGCATGGGCTTTTGATCTAGGGCACAATGGCAGGCATATTTGGGGTACTCTTTAGTCCTCTAGGACACATCAACTGGCCAGTTCACAGCTCATGTGAGCAGGGCTCTGTCGCCTCAGAGACTCTGATGCAGCTGATCGCAAGTCCAGTATGACTGGTTCACTTGAGAACGGCCTGGGAGAACCACATCTGCCGGATTTAGTCCCTTGGCCACTCCCACTGCCATCAGCATCGCCAGTGTGCATTTTGCTTGTGACGGAGAGAAGCTGGATGTCCGACTGAACGTTAGCAACCGTGTGCCGCCGTACGCCCCCAGTCCTCTCCAGATAGGCCTCACCTTCGTGCTCTACGAGAGGAGCCAGCAACGACTCTGGAGCAAAGTGTGTGACTGTGATCTCTGGCTGGCCATAGTGTGGCGAGGATGTCAATTTGGATTGTTCCAAATGACAGTCTGGTGTGAAAGTAAGAAGGACTGGTCAGATTTAGAAAGAACATGAAGCCTTGTTATAAAGCTGGCAAGTCAAAAGTGAAAGCTCACCTGAAGTGGTGTCCCTGTGGCTCATGTAGAGATAGTTACTCAGGTAGGGTGAAATCACCATGTCCACCAGTCTCTCCAGAAGGTAGTACTCTTTACTAGGCCCACCAGGCTCATGAATGCCCTGTATTTAGAGAAAGCACATTCATTAGAGTCCGTACCTCATTTATGATTTAATTCATTCTTATGTTTAAGCTCTAAGGTAACAAACAGTGTGAAACCAGCAACTAGTTTGTGGCTTATAGTACAGTCTAAACTTCTCATGTGTGAAACTGTGAAGTGACTCATTCATCCGTTCATCCTGGCCAGTATGCCTGAAGCATTTGTAACAATATATTTTACAAAAGACCTGGACACCCAGACACCTTTAGAAAGATGACTGAATTAACAGGATATGCAGTAACAATGTAGTGACCTTTAAATAAGGTTTGCAACGGTTTATGGGGACTACTTACATGCATCTAATTTATAGATAATTTTTACTAGCAATCTAATTTATTGTAACTCTTTACTTCTGCAAAAAAGCATGGACCAGTTCCCCAGACACAGATTAAGCATGGTCTTGGGCTAAACTGCAGTGCCAATGGTGAATCAATTCTTCAAGAAAATGAATCAAGGGAAATTCTTTTTAGTCTAGGCACAGGCTTAATCTAAGCCTAGTAAACTGTCTGTTTACAAAGACCATCAAGAGTTTTTCATGGATCTCAACTGCATGTTAATACCAATCAAATATCTTACTGCTTTCATAAAATATTTTGCAGAAAGAACAACGTTCATTAGTGTATAAGTGAATTCAGGAGTAGTATACTGAAATCCTCACCTGAAGTATAAGCAGCATCTGCATTATAGCAGGAGGGTAAGAGGCAGTATGCAGCTTTTTCTCCAGTGGAAGCTTCAGCAAAACCAGGTCCCTAAAACCCAGCAAAGCCATCTGCCTCACCGTCAGCTCTTGGCCCTGCACATGAACGCAAACACATACAAACCCAAAACAATCAGTCACATTGTCTGTAAACTGGCACTAGCTAACCACACACATGGTGAATGACACTGCTCAGTTACCTGTACAGGATAGAATATGGCTTGAAGCGTTGGCAGGATTTCAGTGAAAAATGCTACCCACATCTCCGACAAAGCTTGGAGCCAGTTTTCATCTGAGCAGAAAAGAACAGAAAGGCAGAGTCTCACATTACACACAACTACAAACCAGAGCATGTATGGGCCTGAAGGTATTTAACATTGAAATGTATACAATTTTCTTAGGCCACACCTAAAGCGTCTTGGTCTACTATGCAAAAACAAGCCTTGTACTGACCCTCGTGAAGCTGAATCTTCTCCAATATACATGCCAGGCCTTTGTTTAACAGCTGATCCTATGTAAAAATAGTGAAATGATGTTAAAACAAAGTGTTGTAAGATAAAACATGCAACACATTTTTAATGTTTTTTTAATGTTAGTTTGTGACACTTTGAAGCATCTAGATATTCTTATTGTTTTGTACAAGCAGATGTTAACTGAGCACCAGTCAGTTGCTGGTTCAGTGCTTTTATTTCTGGTACTCTTCTTCTGACTGTCTTTGCAGTCATGACACGTCACCTGAAAGTACTCTGTGATGAAGGAACCCAATTCTGTCCTTTGAAGCCACCTGAAAACACAAAAATGTAATGAGCTGAGGCCATCGTATAGCATTGAAAACTCTCTATTTTAAAATAAAGATCTTGGTGTTTTGGGTAAGTTGGGCCTGGAACAGTTTAACTAAATTTAGTGAATAAAACTCTTACACAAATTGGCCAGATTTTCTGGCCCTGTATCTCCCAAATTAAAACGTGAAACTAAAATGTGCAACGAGAATCAAAAATCGAAATGCATTTTCTTCATCACTGTGAAACATGGTGAGCTAGCTGAGCATTTTCACTCTATGATGTGAGTTTTTTTTAAAACAAGATATTACTAGTCACTAGGTCATTAACTAGGTCATTTTTATTAGAGAAAAAAAACAAGAATTTTGTCATTTAAATGGTATGGTACGATGAAGCATGCTCAACATGACTAGAGACATGAACTAGCAATTTTAAAAATGCCCATTTTGATTTCAAGTTGATTTTAATGGGCTCATATTTTTAAGCTGTCTAGTTGTCCTACCTGATGCTTTCATTTAAACTGTACAGCTCGTTGGCCTGAAGCCCTCCTCCTTGGAATACTTTGATGACAGCAGTCTGGACACTGCAAAACATATCAAATGAATCAGCCTTTAGAAAAGGAAGGAAACTGAGCATGCTTTTACGGTTACAGTTTGTTAATATGGAAATTCCAGTGTAAAAAAAGCTGTTAAATTTGCATAGTCATGAACTATGACTTCAGCACAACTTCCTCAGAAGCTTCCCAAAAAGTATGTAAACCAACTCAACCAGATGCCAATTCTCTCTCTGGTGCTGACTAAATGTGTATATGTACATTTCCGTTTACCAAGTCTAAATTTTGAAGCTTGCTGACATTCCCTGTTCGGCCCTGAGCCCACCACATCTGAATAACATCCTGCTCCACACTTCCTGAAAGAGGGGCAGCAGCAGCCCTGTTTCCAGAAGGAAATAAAGAGGGCAAAAGACTGTGGTCTACTTTCTTTTCTGTAAATTGCTTTTTTATACACATACATGTGCACAGGCAGCACCAGTCCCAGTCATATAAAAAAAGCATAGATATGGATTTTATGTTTTATAGACAGAATATATTCGCTTTCAAAAATGAATAAAAAATAAACAAATTAATAAACTCATCTCTGAAATGCTGAAAACTTTTCACTTTCCAAGCGAAGGAAAAAAAATGTTTTTAAATTATAATGTTGGAAGAATTTGGGCCATCTCTTTTGGTCCATTCATCATGTGATTTTTACACAGAGCAGCTGGCATTTTCCAACGGCGCAAAAAACAAAACAAAAAAAAATAAAAACAACAAGAACAACAAAATATTTTGATATGACAGCAACAACACAGAACATGCAGATGTAATGTTTTGCCAAAATTCTAGTGATGGTTCTTTCCACGATTAAGTGTTCTTCAATTTGTTTTGTGTATTACTTGTCAATCTCAGTTTAAAGCAAATTTTTCATGCCGTTTTTTAACGTGTCTTTCAGCATTTATTCAGCAATTATTTTGTTTGAAGGCATTATCACCCACCTGTTCCAGACACTTGCATTAGAGAGCTGCAGAGTCGGTGAGCTGGCGTGAAAGCGGGCCAGGTCCGACAGTACCGGTGAGCTCATGAAGCGTGGCCTGGGACGCCGAAAAGATCCCATCATGCAGTGTAAGCGAAGGCCGCCAGATAAGAAAAGAACTATAGAGAGGATGAAGGAGAAACACAAGTCAATGAAAATGAGACAACATGCTCTTAATAGAACTTTCTCATATGTGACATGAGAGATTGCTTGCATGAAAGAAAGTGAGCATGTAAATTTTAAGAAGCCTCTTAAAAGGGTGTTGTTTACACAGCATGTGTCTGTGCTGACTCAAAAAGATGCTTGTGTGTCATACTGAAAGCCGCACAGAGCTCCTATGCAGCCGAGCTCACTTCCTTTGGTCTGCAGTCTTCAAACTTCCTGCCTAACCTCCGCACGACTGTGTTCCCCAACAGCGTGAAAACAACAAGCTAAGCCCTTCTCATCTTTAAGAAAAAAAAAAAACTATTAACGTCTAAGGCCTACACAACATAGGCTTAAACATCGCAGTGAGCGGTAAGAGCCAGCAATCGAAGCAATTCACCAGCAGAATAAGAGTCTGTTAATAACATCTGATGCTGCTGATGCATGTGAAGATGACAACAGCTGCCTCCCTAACACATGCATGCATAGTCAATGAGTGTGCTGTAGATTTCTGACTCAGGCCATACTGCTCACACATAACCAGGCAGTGCCCCTCCCTGCCACATTGCAGCTCAGTCCCACTCACATCTGACACCAGCTCATGAGCCCCAAAATAAAGGTTTACCACACTGCATCACATTTCTATAAAACAAACTGCATTTGCTTTTTGAAGAGATGCTGTCTAAATTCAAAGGAATACCACAACATTTTCAACCTTATCTTAATCTTAATACCGTCAATAATTTTCCTGTACACAGAAAAAAACCTGCTGACTCAAAAGACACTTACAGTAAAAGCCAGCATCTGCCCATCGGTGCCCATCATAAGTGACTTTCACATTGACTGGCTTTCAGTTCATTTCTTAGTACAAGGACACGTGCTGAAATTACTGTCTGTGGTAATCGACAGAGGTTAAAAATGTGGATAGATGACAATTTGTGTGATTGTAACTTTCTATTTCTTAAAAATAAAAAACAAAGAAACATTTCCGTCTGTACCAGTTAGCAAACTGATACATTATACACTGACTACATGAACTTTTCTGAAGGCATAATCAGCATGAATGAAAACGTCACACAGATCTGCTTGCCATCTGTCAACTATGGGCATATAAGCCACGCAAGATGGGCAACAGTACTCACTCCCACTGCTGTTGATTCATAAGTAGCTGTTTTAATACAGCCCAGCACTGTACTTACTCCATAATGCCTCCTGAACCTCAGTTAGGGATTCGGCTTGGCTCTTTGTATAGATCTGGACCTTTATTGTGCTGAGGACTGCTGTCCTGTGATAGTGCAGGCCACAGTCATGGGAAACTACTCAAGTGGGTTAAGTAAGATAATGCAATTAAGCATGCAGACTCTACAGCCGTGGATGGAACTGGTGGTGTTTACATTCATATAATTCAGCTAAATGACTATTTACATACAATCTTTGAGAACATTTCAATAGACTCTTCAGCTTATCTAGTACTGTCATAAACAAGCACCAGGGAATTTTTTCATTAGACAGCCACAACAGCAACAGTCACACGATTGAAAAATATGATATTTATCAGAACTAGATTTTTATAACGTTTCACTGTTTTACATGGTCTGCAGAATAAAGTTGTGGACAAGCTTCTTTTAAGCCCACTACTATGAGTTTGTGCCCTACAAGGTCAACAGGATGATGTAGAGGAATGCTGTCGGCATCATGGCTCCCAACAATAACAAACTAAAACAAATAAGTCACTTTTAGGCAAACGTGAGAAAACTACAGCAAGTAAGTCGAGGGAATAACACAAGCTCGCCTTTAACCTTGCATTAGAAGTGCACCTCGGGACAAGGCGCCTGTATCAGTCTCCTCAGGATGGAAGCCTGCTAACACATCTAACACTCACCGATTAAATCTGATCGATTCTTCTTCTTCGTCGAGGTCCAAGGTGAAGCGGGTTCAGACTATTGATCTCATACTTCTCCCTCACTCCGTGGTCACACACTGGAGCGGTTTTGCGCGACCTGGCCGAGCACAGTAACTTAATAATTACTCCTGTTAGAGAAAGGAGGACACCAACAACCCGCTACAGGAGAGCAAGTGAAGAAAGGCAGGAGGTGATGTGAAAGCCCGCGAGTCCACCATGAGCCTGCAGTGGGCGGGGCTACAGGGCGGAGTTCGGGAGGCAGTTCATTCACACACAAGTGGGACTCTGAGCCGGAATACGGAGAGCTGGAGTCAGTTGATTATTTTAGACTGTTTTCAGATTTTATTTTATATACATACATATATATATGTATGTATAATA
>JAILXH010252237.1:3501-14112 GCA_023558415.1 Piaractus mesopotamicus
ATCTCACAACTAATTAGGTTAATCACAACAACAGGTGAAGGACATGATTGGGTATAAAAAGAGCCTCCCAGACTTATTTACTAAGGAGCCATGTTGTTGTAATACATGGAGAATTTAGTTTGACATTGTCCTGCTGAAATAATTAAGGCCTTTCCTGAAAAAGACGTCGTCTGGATGGCAGCATATGTTGCTCCAAAACCTGTAAATGTCATTCAGCATTAATGGCACCTTCACAGATGTGCAAGTCACCCTTGCCATGTGCACTAATGCACCCCTACACCATCATGGATACTGACTTTTGAACTGTGCACTGATAACAAGCTGAGTGGTCTTTAGGCCAGGGGACGCAGCGTGCATGATTTCCAAAAAGAATTTCACATTTTGATTTGTCGGACCACAGGACCCTTTTCCACTTCACCTCAGTCCATCTTAAATGAGCTCGGGCCCAGAGAAGATGCCGGCGTTTCTGGATACTGTTTATATAGGATTTCTTCTTTGCTTTATAGAGTTGTACCTGCATTTGCGGATGCAGCGATGAACTGTGGTTTTCAGAAGTGTTTCTGAGCCCATGCAGTGATTTCCTCTACAGAATCATGTCTGTTTTTAATGCAGTACTGCCTGAGGGCCCAAAGGTCACGACCAGTAAATACTGGTTTTTGGCCTTGTCCCTTACATACAGAGATTTCTCTGGTTTCTTTGAGTCCTTCAATGTTATTATGTACCGTAGATGAGGAAAAGTTCTTTGCTATTTTACATTGAGAAACATTATTCTTGAATTGTTGCACTATTTGCCCACATAGTCTTTTACAGAGTGGTGAACCCCTCCTCATCTTTACTTCTGAAACACTCTGAGCTGCTCTTTTTATACCCAACTAAGTTACTGACCTCTTGCCAATTAACTTAATTAGTTGTGAGATGTTTCACCAGGCGTTTTTGTAGGATTACTAGTCTTTTTTTGTTTCTGTCCCGACTTTTCTGAAACATGTTGCTGGCATCGAATTCAAAATGGGCATTTATTTTTGAAAAACAGTAAAATTTCTCAGTTTCAACATTTGATATGTTGTCGTTGTAAAGTTTTTAATTGCACATCATTGCATTCTGTTTTTACTTAAATTTTGCCCAGCATCCCAGCTTTTTTGAAGCAAATGCATGTAAATGTAAAATGTAAAAAATGTTAAAGAAACAAGTAAATGTTCTGACTTTGGACTGGTGCTGTAACACCCTTAGAGGGCAGCAGCAGCGAGTAATGTTTGTTTATTTGAGCTTGAACTGTCTGTCTTCAGTTGTGAGGTACTAAGTACTGACATTTGGGAAATAATATACTCAGTCAACCACACTGACCACTTTATCATTGTACTTCAGTTATTGCATACAACAAATAACAAGAGACAATTCAATTGTCAATTGTGATTTTTTTTAATATGGTAAAGCTAAAATGTCATGATTGTGACAGGCCTTATTTTTATTATTGTAGTATATTCACTTTGATTTACTATGGACCTCTGCTCACTTTGATTCTGTGATTATTTAGGGAGCTGAAGGAAGTCCAGCTGGCCACAGCAGCTGCACAGAAGAACGCCCATGACACTGCTTCTTGCACCACTGGACACAGCTGCAACAGACTGTCCATACATGCTGGGAAAAAGATGACCCGCTCACTCAGCTTAACAATGTTTTGATGCTCAGTTCTACTTTTTTGTTTTTGCTGCTAGACTTGAAGGTGTGAAATATTCATGAGATCACTTAGTGGAACACTGCGGAACACGGGGGGTGACACCTCAGGCTGTCTGCCAGAACAACTGCAACTTGCCGAACCATGGAGAAGGTTAACCGCAATACAGCTCTAAGCTGGCTTTTCAAACATCACTTTCTTTTTAGAACAATTAGTATGCACAGTTTTGTAATAGTAAGTTTTGTAATTTTGTAAGTTTTGTAAGCTGAAGTAATCTATGCAATCTAGGTTGGAAGCTCAAATAATTAACAGGCAGAAAACAAAACTAACTTCACTTTAAAAACCCTCTCATTGGGGTTTTGTTGCTCATGTACTGGCCTCAGCTGTTTATGTTGTCTCTTAGAAGCTGATATTTATTTAGTTTAACTTATTTATTTAGTTTTAAACATTTCATTTGATTTGGATGGAATATTTGAAAGGCATTTACACCTTTGAGGTGTGCTTCGTTGGCTAAAACGTCTCCATATTTAACATGGAACATTACTAATTCTTACTGTTAATGTGTAACAGTTTTTTCTTGAAGAATTACATTAATGTAAATATATAATTGTAGATATGCATTATCTAGTTTCATTACATAGCCTGTTAAAGGATGGACACTACAAAATAAAGAAGGGCAGTGATACCACTTTGAAGGTAATGATACAGTTGCTGTACAATGTGCTGCTGAATGGGGGTTATGTTTTTATTGCACAGCCCCCTGATATTAAAAAGCACCTACATATCCACTGTTTTGTTGTATTTTTGTGATTTTCTGTTCTATTTTGCTATTGTTTTATCAAATTTTCTGTAATTATTGCCTGTTAAAGGTCTTGCACACAAGTTGCCAAATGCTGGCATTAAATTAATAAAATTATATTTTTACTCCCTCATGAAACATGAGGGAAAATGCTTGAGAAATACTTTAAGGGTAATTCCACTGTTTTTTTGTTTTTGTTTTTTTCTTAGATTTCTGCATAACTGACTATTTTAAGTTAAAACAAATATATTTAAAGTGGTTTGATCTGAAATTGTAGAGAAACTTGCTTGTATCATTACAGTGGTGGTGATAGGAACCAGGGGTAATGATGTCTACAGCACAAATTCAGCCATTTTATCTGCTACGCAAAATGACCAGTGAAACTACACACGTCTTCAGCGTTTTTATATATAATGTTGATGATGATAAATTAGTGGTAAATCTAAAACTTTTTGCCCACTATTTTGCCTTGTATGTACCTTTCTACCATGAATGGGTTTCAAAAAATATATTTCATGCCAAAACCTTTACATCAAAACAATTATAAAACAATGTCTCACGCATCAGGCAGCACGTTCATAGCCATTTTGTGTAATAACTTTCTTTATGGTAAGTTTAAGACATTAGACACTTCAGACGTCTTGTGCCGATCACCACCACTGTGAAAAATTAGGACTTTTAGGAGTTTCTCTACAGTCAAGCATTTCATGTCAAACCGCTCTCGATCTCTCATTTATGACTTAGCCATTTGATTAAGCAGACATTTAGAAAAGTGGTGGGATTTCCCCTGAATTATGGAGAAGTGCTCTTATTTTAAATGTGGTTTTCAGCTAGTGGATTTGCATTAACGGTTGGAGATAATTTATTTGTCCTAAACAACCTTTTCTGAAGTTGTAATAACTTGTTGATATCATAATTGTTATGTAAAAAGTGGAATAAACATGAACTCAGATTATAATTTATTTCGTTTTTGTTTTTTGTTTTTTTATTTAATTGCTTGCTGTTTTCTTGCAGTCAGTCTCTGTGAGTCTCAATGCTGATATACAGTGGCTCCAAAAAGTATTTGAACTCTTTAACCATTTAAACATTGGTAAATTTCAAGTTAAAGTTAACTGTAAGGATTTCCACTGATTTTTCAAAATTCACTCCCAGAGATGTAAACTAAGTCTTTCTGAGTGGTCTGATGTGAAATTGTACATTCTAGAGAAACTTGCCCTCTCAGATGTCTTTACAGTGATGGTGATGGGAACCAGGGGTCACCATGTCTACAACACAATTATAACCATATTATTTACTATCCAAAATTACATTTAAACCTACGTATGTCTTCTCTCATATATGTGGTGTTTATAATAGTATAATGACGGTAAATCTGGGTGGAAAATTTTTCTTCGGGCACTATTTTGCCTGCATGGACCTCTCTGGATTTTCACTTTTGTGGAAGTTTGTTTTAGGCCAAAAACAACTTCCTGTGATGGAGCTTTTAGAGGGATTAAACACTCCAGACATCTGGTTCCTATTACCACCACTGTGAACAGTTCTGATTTGGGAAGTTTCTCTAGAACATCTCACATCAAGCCACTCTTAATGACCTTGTTTACATCTTAATGTTGTAGAAAATTTGAACATATCATTCTCCTTTAAAGAATTTTGTTGCCCTCTTTATGAATTGTTTAACATAATGCTATTTGTTTCAGTTTTCATGCACTTAGTTAGCATTTGGTACCATTGCCTATTAATTGTTTAATTTGAATCTAATGCTCGGGGTAGCCTTCCACAAGCATCTCTCAATAATTGACTACATTTTTTGCCCATTCCTCCTGACAGAACTGGTGTAACTCAGTTCAGTCCACAAATTTTCTATGTGATTCGGGTCAGGGCTTTGTGATGGTCACTCCAGTACTTTCACTCTGTTGTCCTTGAGCCATGTTGTCACACCTTTGGAATGCTTAGAGTCACTGTTCTGCTGGAAGGCCTAGTTGTAACCACGTTTTAACTTTTTTTAACTTTCCATCTTGAGGTGTTACTTCAGTATTTGTAGGCAGTCCTCCTTCCTCATGATGCCATCTGCTTTCTGAAGTGCACAAGTCCCTATTCCAGCAAAAAACCCCACAGCCTGATGCTGCCACCCCCATGCTTCACAGTTGGGAGGATGTTCTTTGGATTAAAAGCCACACCTTTTTCCTGCATACATAGAGCTGATTATTATGGCAAAACAGTACAGCTTTTGTTACATTTGACCTAAGAACACTTAAAGGCAGTCAGTTTGGTATATGTTTACTTCAGACCCGCTGGAAATCTGATATAGTGCATTAAAGCTGAAATAAATTTTAAAAGAAGTTCATGGAAATGTGAAAAGTGTGGAGTTTAGTTAGTTTTAGAAAAAGTTAGTTTGCATGTCTTTAGCATAGATGTATGTAAAATTTTGGACGTAACTGTACATAAAGAATACTGCTCTTCAGGAAGGGTATAAGATGAGGGGCCTGAGAGAATAACATATCCTCATTTATTTCATTTTATTTTGTCATTTATACATATTTCTGTACGTATTCAAGGACTACTTATTTGTGGTGGATTGAGTCTCTGAGTGGCTTTGGGCCATGTGACATGATTTGCCCTAGATATAAAGATGTCTGTGGTGTAACTAGGAACCTATGGGCTGAAGAAAAAAAACGCTTGGTCTGAAAGATGAACTGTCTTTATATAAACATGGTGAACTGCCTGTAGACCACTTAGACCATTCAGAAGTGACCAAAAACCCAAGCGCTGTGTACATGACAACACAACCGCAACTAACTGGTAGTCTGGTGCACTATATTCAGCGTCCAGGCCTCAAAGCAGAAAAAAGTAAATTTCCTGATTTTTTTCACCAAAACATTCAGCCATGCGACAATTACTTTCAATAAATAATAAAACGACAACATAATTTGCTGGTTTTGCTTTCTTTTGTTTACGTCTCCCCATAATACATTTGAAAATTGCCGAGTGTTTGGAATACATTTTGGAATTTTGGAATCACGTATGAAAAATACATGCCCATGTACAGGTTGATACTCTTAAGGCATGCATCTACCCTCACTAGCATTTAACATTAACCTAAATGTTTATGTTATAACATCTATTTGAATAGCAATAATTTTATGTCGTATTTATCTGTCCTAACACACCACCACCCAAATAAGAAAGTTATGTAGATTCTTATGAACCCCTGCTGCGCAACATACACGTTTTAATAAAATACAATACAAGGAAAGAAATATTGTATGTGAAGTATCGTAAGCATGTACATTAAAGAAGGAAAAAAAATTCGCTATTTTTATGCATTTTTAAATGTATATGATATATATTAAATATTTGTATTTCCTATATGGACAGTTAAAAGATTTAGAATCTGTGTTTTTAATCATGTAAAACCAATTTGTTTGCAGACAGGTGTATAAAATGATTCTAAGATGCTTGTCCTGTGCAACTTCACAGCTTTGAAAAAGTTACTATTACACTAAGAAGGTTAAATAGTAATTAGAAAAGTGCGTTTCCTGAAGAAAACACAGAGTGCTTGTGCGGCTTAAGCTTGCTGCAGTGTTGCTAGGCAGTTGCTGTGGTTTGCCTAGTGGCTGCTAGGATATTGCTAGACAGTTGCTATGGTATCCCAGGTGGTTGCCAGGGCGTTGCTAGGTGGTTGCGATGGTATCTCAAATGTTTGCTAAGGTGTTGCTAGGTGGTGGCTATGGTATTCTCAGTGGCTGCTAGGGTGTTGCTAGGCAGTTGCTATGGTATCCCTGATGGTTGCAAGGGTGTAGCTAGGTTGTTTCTGTGGTATCCCAAATGCTTGCTTATGTGTTACTAGGTGGTTGCTTTGGTGCCTCCAGGCGTTGCTAAGGTGTTGCTAAATGGATGCAATGGTATCCCAAGTAGTTGCTGGAATATGTTGCTAGGCAGTTGCTATGGTAGCCCATGTGGTTGCTAGGGTATTGCTAAATGGTTGCTATGATATTCCAGGTGATTGCTAAGATGTTGCTAGGTCATTGCAACCATGTCCCAGGTGGTTGCTTTTGCGGGGGGTGTTGTCTCTCACTTGGCTAATTGGGTGTTTCTAATGGACTTGTATCATCATGATTTAAGCTGGGTACACAAACCTTTGGCCCCCATTTATTCCTATGGGGGGAAAAAAAAATCATCATTTAGTGATGACTGTATGAAAACCAAATGTCTGATCAAAAAGCTTGGCCCGATCAGACCGAACATTCCAAAGTTGGAACAGACTAGATATCTCAAAAACTGTGGGACAAGTTAGTGGACAAAAATCCATAACAACAACAGCAATAATAATAATAATAATAATAATAATAATAATAATAATAATAAAAATAACGATAATACAAATACTACTACTACTTATAATAATAATAATAATAATAAGAAGAAGAAGAATATAAATCAGCTAACAATAGTATATTACTAAAATTACTCATTCAGACTGTAAAGCTGTATGTGTTTTAAAGAAAGTGCTGTTGAGAAACTGGATCTTTCTGTGAGTTATTGGTGCATAGCTGTATCAGTATCTATATGAGGGGTCCAGTTCCCCCCCTAGTAGTGAGGCCACTGGAAGATGATGTGAAGTTGTGTCATATAGGAATCTGTATTTGTTATCTGAGTAACCGTGTGGTAGTTTTAGACTGTTATCTAGATAAAGCACTCATGCAGATGCTGTGAAGAGTCCAGCCCTCGGAGCCGCTCTCAGTCACATGACTCAGTGGATGTTACCGCAGTTCAGCGGCGCTCTGAGTCCTGTGGCAGGTGGAGAGTTACAGCGGGTAAAATGGTGCACCGAGACGAGATTTTAAAGCCGGTATGGCACGCGTTTGCTGCCCTGGACGTAGACCGAACTGGCAAAGTCTCCAAATCCCAGCTGAAGGTAAGAGGAGCAAAAGACACAAAATGAAACTTAAGCGTTTGTGTTTCCTTGTTTTGCCTGAGGCGCCAGAAGGTACCTGCTGCACCATTTAAGGGGGAACGGGACAATTAGAACATAAAAGGGGCGAATAGGAAACTGACTTCAGCCTAAAGTGGCATTAACTGACACTGTTCGTGCTAAAATATAGCACAACAACACAAGGCTAACAGACTGGTGCACTTTTTAGCACTTTCCTGAGGTAATATAAATAAAGTTGAACGTAACTGAGTGCATAGTTCACATATTTACTGCTTTTGTTGAATATAAATGTGATTTATATGGTAATTTCCAGGCAGTTTAGCACGTTTTCACCTCTGATAATGTTACACGAAATAACAGAATTAGGTTAGATTTATTTGCTGTCTTCTTATGCATCACCTTTATCATTGTCATAAGACTATGGTTTGACTAATATGTGCTGTTTTGTGAGTATTTGTGCTTGTATTTTGATATTTTGTGGCCTACTGGTTCCAGAAATCTTGTTCAATTTAAAATGTAAAGCTGGCTTTCAACAGAAATACCACTTCTCACAGCATTACCCAGAATGGGGGGCTGCTGTAGCCTGTGTGAAACTAAAAGGATCACTTCATGTTTTTTATTTATAGAAGCGTGGTTTATACTTGAGCAGCCTTGCAGAAATGAGGAAGATTATAGCAAAGAAAATATCTTTGTGAGAAATAGTCTGCTTTGCTGGGTTCCTGGGTGGTTTCATGATCTGTCTTCAGCAGTGGTGGATGAAGTACACAAATCATGTACTTGAGTTAAAGTAGAGATACCCAAGGTAAAATATTACTCCAGTAAAAGTAGAAGTTCCTCCCTTCAGACTTCCACTTGAGTACAAATGTACTTGCCTTCAAATGTACTTAAGTATCAAAAGTGAAAGTACTAAAAGACTAATTATGGCTCTACTATCCTGTTATTATTTTTGTAACAAAACTCTTGCTTTATCAACTCATTTTAGGTGAAAATACTCCAGTGTCACTCTTGATACACCAGTATTTTAATAGAATTTCATTAATTAGTCTGACGCTGATCTATTAAAATTATTATAAACACAAAACACTGAAGGCAGTCAATTTTTATTAGGTAGAACTGAGTGGCTCTGAAATAACCTTTTGCGAGCAAACAAAGTTTCAATTTAAGATTTATTCGCAACTTAGTTACAAGTTTAAATTGAATAAAAACTTGCTTTAAACACAGATTCACAAATGAGTTTTACTTTACTATATTGCATCTGTAGGTCTCTGTTCATAAACATAAACTAGCAGAAACAGATTTACTATAAAATGAAATAATGTTTGTTTAAATTCAGAAAAAAGAAACATGATACCCTGATTGGTGTTCTTGCTTCGCGCTTCTTTCATTTTGACATTACATTTTTATGCACACATAAGCCAAAAGGAACGACAGATTTCGCATAATGTAGTGGAGTAATAAGTACGATATTTGACTTTGAAATGTAGTGGAGGGAAAGTGAAAAGTGACCCAAAATGGAAATACTTCAGTAAGGAAAAATACACGAAAAAACTACTTAAGTACAGTAACGAATTACATTTACTTCGTTACTGTCCACCACTGGTCTTCAGATAGCAGGCCCTGCAGTTGCCCTGCCACCTGATTCAGACTCATTAAGGTTAAAGCTCAGCTCATTCGGGTCACGTTATGTGTGTGTTTCTAAGGTGCTGTCTCAGAACCTGTGCACGGTGCTCAAGATCCCTCATAAGACCTCCGATCTGGAGGAGCACTTTAAGGATGACGACGAGGGTCCGGTGTCCACTCAAGGCTACATGCCCTATCTCAACCGCTTCATCCTGGACAAGGTACACAGGCCTCCTCACATCCTCCTCCTCTTCCCAGCAAAGCATCTTCTACAGTTCGTCTTTTACTGCTTCTACAGTTTCGAGTCACAGTGAGATGTGCTCTGTTAAAAAGCAGCATTTGGTGGCTTTTTTCAAGACACCACAACATGCAGGGCGGCGGTGTTTCTGAGGCTCACAGGTCTACTACTACTGCTAATTTTAAATGTAAAGAAGACAATGATTATTATAAATAATTATTATTAGAGATAAGTATATCTCTATAATAATTATTATAGATATTAATAATGAAAACTGTTTGGTTCTTCTCCTCTGTACCCCCAGCTACGTGTAGATTTGTTTAAATCCTTCACCACCTGATTTAAATAAATAAAGTGTTGACGAGCCATAAAAATAGTACATAATAATTATTATACATAATGATTCTTATAGATAATAATAATACTACTACTAATAATAATAATCATTATGTATAATAACCATTATGTATTATACACAATGTTTGTCATAGATAATTGTTATTATAGGTAATAATTTAAGAATTCTGTATCTATATATTAGTGTAGATAATAAAGAAATACTTATTGTATTCATATTATTTGAATACAATAATCCTAATATTTTTTCAAACATTAGTCTTTTTTTGAGCAAATAAATACTTACTGCCCAATTAAAGGCACGTCATTTTTACGTATAATCTTTTTCAGGTGCCTAAAACATGTGCAAAGTACTTTATATACGGCTGTTTGCGATCAGTTCTTACTTAGGATTGTGAACATATGGCTGGGATAATTACATATAAACCACACGGATCCTACTCATGCTTTATTTGTTGAGTTGGATCTGGTGCTGTGGAGTACTTGGGGCACAAAAATACTTTAAGAAACTCTTCTATTCCTTATGTGATTTCTACGATAAATTCTAAAGTAATCTAATGAAATCAAAATGTAAAAAAATCGGAATTTAATGTAATTTTCTCTGACAACTGGTATATTTGAAGCTTATTTTTTTTGCCATTTTAATTTTTCTGAGCGACCTGGTAAGGACAAAGCCAACTTTCCAGAAATGCATAGAGCTTTATTCTATTCAATTCTATTCTCTTAAATCATGGGTGCTACTGATGGAATTTAACAAATCCATGAAATGGCTGGAGTGCATCGAGAACTACTGATAATAGCAATAATAGATGCATTAATTTGAATAAATAGAGATGAGAATTGTGCTAAGCATCTCTGTATCTGAATGTGTGATGTTTTAAAAAGCTGTAATAAGCATGTCAGTTCATTCCCTATTTGCACAAAACATTATACATACACTTCTTAAAGAATATGCTTAATTTTTTAAAGTAAATTTAGAGATCTTGCATGGA
>JAILXH010252253.1:21475-46991 GCA_023558415.1 Piaractus mesopotamicus
AAGGCAAGAGAGGGGGAGATCAGATTCAATTTCCGGGCCATCTTTCAAGCGTTGGCGTGTCCCCTGGGTCCCGTGCTATGTGCTGCAGTCATCCTGCGCCATATGGTTCCTATAAACTGTGAAATCCTGGGGTCCTGTTAACCTCTGCTGCTTCTGTTACACCACGTGAGCTACAAAATGTGCGAATACATGCAAATGTGGATGTGCAGGTGTATAAATACGCATCTTATTACATGTACAGCTTCACAGCTGTATGACTACACAATAGCAAAGTTAACACTCACAATCAGACTGAAATTTCTTAATCTCCAGTTCCTCGCCAACATAAGCAGATCTTGGACAGAATCACAAACAAAAATCAGTCTTGACTTACTGCCCTCTTTTGACCTTCTCTTTATCAGGCCACACCCAGTAATTCCCTTCCCTATCAACTGCTGTAAGATACTGTAGAGGCTAATGAATATTCATGACCCAGAGGTTTACTGCACACACCCAAGGCTCTCCTGACAGAAGTTGCCATGGGAAACTCAGCTCACATCCTTGCCTTTCACTTCTCATTAACAGGATTGTGACAAAACTGTTGGCAAATCAAATCCTGAAATGGCCACCAGTCATGTTAATGAGGCACTTAAGAGAAATATCATTACAAATTGACTCCAACAGAGCTAGGAAGCATTAATCTCGTTAAAAAAGGCCCCTCAATTACAACTGCAGATACATTATGCAGATACATTATGCGTATTACAGGATTGTAAAGTCAAACACAAACGACTAGCCCTAACAAAATAAAAAGCCAAAATTCAACTACTTTACAAAACAAGAGGTTTCATTCGAATTACATTTAGGTTAACAGCAGTTTGACTCTGTGAGAGAACTGTCTGCGGAATAATTGAACGAAAAGCACGGCACGTTACAGAAATGAGCCGAAAATGATGAATATTCATGTTAAAACCCCGAAACTGTCCCTAGGCCTAACGTTAGTTGAGGGCACGACGAAACGAAATAAAAACTAAAAACTGCGTCTTAAACGCTTAAATGGTTTGAAGTCGATGTGTTTCTAAGCGCTGATAACTAAAAATAAACGTAACTTAATCATTGCCTCAGCCTGAAAGAGGCTGAGTACATTTAACGTAACTGGTCTGTCATGTAACCCAGTAGCCTCCTGGACAATAGCATCGCACCTCAGCGGGGCTGTATGCTCTACCCTTTAGCTAACGTTAACATTACTAACCTGTTTTCGGTAAGGGGCCCTCACGGGGTTGGCGGTGTTCGCAAAGATCATCCTTAATTCCCTTGTCCTCGACTCAACGCTCAACCAACGAATATCTCCGTCACAAAATACGACAGTGTACTAGGCTACAGTAGAAGTGTAAATTTTCCACATTGCACTCTTCTGGCGTCGACTTTCAGTCACATACGAGTTCGCTGAGTATTCGGAGAGAAACGACGTTTCCACTGCCAGTGCTCTTCGGATAAAATGACCGTGTCCACGGCTTTATTCCCACCTCGGCTCGTCCGACCAGTTTCGGTAAAACCGCCCGCTTTCATTGATCTTCGCTCCCGTCGCCCGCAGCAAAGACCCACCTACTGTGGAACAACCCGTGTTTCGCTCATCTGTGGGGGAGCACGGCACGTCTCATAACCATACCACCTTATTTTTTGCCTACTTACATGAGCTATCGGTGAACAATTTGGTATAAAGATCCTACGTTTTTGTTAGCAGGCAAAGCAATGGTAAACGAATAGACTAAGCCCGGTTTGTAAATCGAAGATTACAAGTCCCCCCCTACAACGCGCTTTTGGTTGCTTCCTACACGCATACCACACATTCCACAACCTAACCATCAGATCCCGTCTACAATACAGCCATAGAAATATGGCAGAGGCCACTAGGACAGTTCCATCCCTGGGTGTAATATAGCCTATTATACTTTAAACCGAGGTGAAATCAATATTTTAAAGTTGTGTAACCATGTTACACTGTAAACAGGCTTAAATACACTCAGCTTGCTCACTGACCGTAACAAAAAGGAATGCATGGCAGCGGCATCAGATGTCGTGAGCAGCCCTTAAGACTAAAAACCTTAGGAAAAAAAATAAAACAGACTGAGCTAAAAAACAATTCGTGCCAGAGTGGTGTGAACTGCTCCTGGGTCAGAGATAATTAGTCTGCGACCAAATGCCACCTCCCAGGGCCTGCCCAGGGCCTGTCTTATCTGCCTATTCATATGATAATGTGCTGCTGTAATCATGTTTCACACCTTCCTTTCAGACTGAATGAAGATTTAACAGTCTGAATTTTTCAACTGTGTTTTGAATTGGTTGTGACAGAAATCATCCTGTAAGGCACTAGAAATACTCCCATGTCGTTAGAGGCTAGATTAGCGTTTTAGCTTTAATGTAAGTCGCCACGAGTCATTATTCATTATTTTTGGCTTTAGCTATGGTTTAATTTGACTTAGCAAGGTACCCTTGTGTAGTAACATGGCAGTGTGCTGCTCAGATCATTCAAGGCAAGCATTTTTCATAAGATGGAAAAGCAAAACAGTTCTTAGTATTCTGGACTAGCTCAGTCTTTTTGCTCAAAGACAGGCTGGTAGGGGTGGTTGGAAGTGGAGGCAAAACATGATACTATTGGTTAATATTATTGTTCCCACCCGCTGGTGCATGGTGATGTAATCAAAACTCAGGAGACATTTTTGAGGCAGGCAAAAGTCATTTAATCTTGATTTAAAAACAAGAATAATATCGTATTTCTTTTAAATGATAAGATAAAAAAAAAACTATATTTTTTTCTTTTAAATTAGTTGAAACATTGAATCGTAGCTTAATATGACAAAAGACATGAACTAACAAGATAAAAAAAGATCTATTTGATTTCAGATTGCCTTTAACTGCAGTAAACACTTGCATGCACATATATAAGTAACTATGTGCATGCATGCACACATACAAATACAGTGCTGTCAGGATGATTACTTCATGCAGGCTGCCAGTGATGGTCCCAGTGGTAGAGCATATGCAGTTCTCTTTTTTTTGAAGGGCGGAGTGTAGTAGGGCACTCGCAGTTACAGGCTAGGAGTGAGACAGGAGAGGCAAGGTGTCAGAGCCCGAGCTATACTGACCTTGTTTGTGTAATTGGAGAACGGACGTTGAATATATTTTTGTATAAGTCTGCATATGAAAGCAGCTCTCATCACTGCAGAGCTACTGTGTGAGGGTGCAAAGTCAGAATTTTAACAATATAGCACAAGCAGATCAAAACCAGAGATGTGTCAGAAGAACACAGGCTGCTAAGGACCACAGTCAAGAGAAAAAAGGAAAAGCTCTTGCAGTTTTAGTGGCAACCACAACTACAAGTACCTCAAACCGCTTTCACCACAGCACTGTTGTCAGAAAAGCTATAAAAACATATTGGCTCTGGCATTTAATGCTAATGGGCTTACTGACAGTAAACAGGTTTAGCCTGAGGCCTATAGACTACAGCAAAACAAATTTACATAAATAGGCAAACTTAAAATCTGCAGGGAAAAGATCTGTTGAGGATAAACATAAAAGCGCAAATGCAAATATCCAGGCAAACTAATCCCCAACACTACAAATATTCGAATCATGTTACCCTTTACTTATAACTAATTAACTGTGATACTTTTCCTAAAATCTAATAAATTATTTGCGAATCTTATCTTACTAGTAAGCACTTCACTACGATTGTGTTGCTACGTCTCTTTTTTAAGCCCTCACACATTGAAGTAAAGGTGAAAACATTACTCATAATGTGAGAATCATAACACATTTTTCTTCCATACCGTAACATATTTCCGTGTGAAACATGCTAGGGAGGGTGTTTACACTAGCTCAGCGTTTTATATTAATGATAGGTGAGGGCGGTTAGAGGGGGAGGTGGCACATGATATTATTAGTTCATATTGTTTTTCCCTCCTCCTGGTGCTCAGTGATGTAGCAGTGATATATATATATATTTATATATGTGACATAATGACTTAGTATGTCAAAATAATCACTTATAGGTGGATTGCAACAAAAAGATTACACTTAAACTCAGATTTAGTCAAGATTTACTTATTAATTCAGTTGCACCAAACTTTAAACCTAGTTTAAAAATAATCAGGTTACATTTAACCCCTCGTTCTAATCCTGGATTGAGTGTTATGGCAATTCTAGTTTAAATGCCTTATTTTCTCAAACTTTATCTTTAGTCTAAAGAGACTTTATCTCTTGTAATTTTAAAATGATTTAGTAGCTCATAATGAGGACTATTATCCCAAATAATTGCTTACTTTTTAAAAAATAAGTGATTTTGCAAAACTTAGTCAAATTTTCAAGAAAAAAGTCATTAGTTTGAGATAAAATATCAATATATTGAGAACGTTATTATTTTGAAATAATAAGTTAACATTTAAAGAAGTGAGTCATCATTTTGAGATATGAAAGCAATATTTCAAGAAACTAAGTCATCATTATAGGGAAATAAGTGAGGGAAATATTATTTTGAGGTACCAAATACAATTTCTTATGCACCACTTCCAGAAACAGAGAAGGAGGGGAAAAAACACAAAACAAACTTTCTAGCAAGAATAGGTTTCTATAAATTCTGATGGAACAAGAATAATTCTGTGTTTAAAATGAGATGATATGATACTTAATATGACCAGGGACATGAACTAATGGGTAAAAAAGGTCAATTTTGATAAGGTTGACTTTAATGCCTTAACATGGGCTCTGAATAGCATAATAAAGGGCTCGAGACATGTAAAAAAAGACTTGACCAAACTGTGCTTACATGATATTGGTCTTTTGCAATACATTCTGATACAAAATCTCTCATTTAACCTTTTCAGTGTGACTGTGGAAGGTCCTTATTGAGTGAACTGGACGTGAGAGGTCAAATGAGAATGAAGACACACAGTCTATCTGGCAGAAGGCACAAAAGTCAATAGGTCAACAGAGGGGAGTGCAGGACACAGAGGCAGAGATGGTGAGGGAGGACAGGGAAAGGAGAGATTCAGGATGAGAAGGTGAAAGAGAGAAATGAGGAAGAGAAAGAGTGAGAGAGAGGTCTGACTCAGCAGAGTGGGAGGTCACTGGGTGAAAGGCGTGCCACTGGGACACAGAGAATGATGGTCTTCTCTTTGTAAAGGTCTAAATGAGGTCATGTCAGAAAGGCTGCTGGCTTTGCACTTATGGCTCACGCTTACTTGCAGTATCTCTTCTGCCTGTCAGTGTGCAAAGATGATGTATATGCACTCACTGGCCACTTTGTGTAGACTGTTGTCATGCACAGTTTGTGTTATCTTCTAGCACTTCAATGGCTTCTGACTACAGAGCCGCTCCTGGCTGGATATTTTTGGGTAATGGACCACCTTACGTTTAGCAGTGACACTGATGTGTGTAAAAACTGCCTGATGCACTCATATCAGCACCACACACTCTACCATGCCAGAGACACTGCTGTGCTGAGACTGATCCACCACCACTGGTGCAAATTCGGTGGGGGCAGGTGGGACGAATCCCCTCCACTTTTTTAGGAAATTATGCTAGAGAACAAACTTAGGGCTCATGGGACGGTGGTTGAGCTGTCAGATATCAATTATTATTTGGCTGTCAATTACATTTTAATGGATAATTTTCGGCACTTTTTTACTGTACTATGATTGTTTGTTGAGTTATACCAAATTGGAACATTATACTAAATATGTACTATATTATTACTCCTGTTAATAATATTATTTGTTTTTGTGTTTTAATATTGACATATAAAGCATGAGATATTAATATGATAAGTGTAATTGTAGGCATATTTAGTTTATCCATTTTTATGTTTGAATTGCGCTATGTAAGCTATAACCTGACATTGCGCCTCACCACTTGTCAGACCAGATTTGCAGCCCTGTCCACCACCCAAATTATATCTGCTCAGGAGCACCCACTCGCTCTCCTGATGATAACGGTGCTTGTGTGAACTCAAACTACAACTATTCAGTCATGTTCTTTGTTTGCCTGCCTCGAGTTCTTTACATATCGTCGCTGTCCAAAGAAAAATGTGTATCTTTAAAATGGTAACTGTACACAAGAAGGCAAAAATGTTTTTAGCTTTCCATACAAGTTAATGTAAAGAGGTTTTATTCCCGAATTTGGAGCATTTCTATTGGTCTATTCATGATGAAATATTCACAAAATGTAAAAGACAGGCGCCATGTTAACAAAAACTAATATACATGTTTTTTTGTTTTTTTTTGGACAGCAGTGGTATTCATACTTATATGTCATCACGATATGAACAGTAGTCATCGGTTTTCATGGATTTAATTCTCATTTTCACTGGGATACACTTCTAACAGTAGTCTTCAGTTATCATTTGTTGATCTAAACACTTGTGTCTAATGACAGGCTCATTATTCTTTTTTTCATGCATTGTAGGTTCATGGTCAGTTCTTTATTCTTTATTCACATTGCTGTTGTTGTGTTATTGTTTTGTTATCCGGTGGTAACCAGAGGAGGATGGGTTCCACTTTTCAGCCTTGGTTCCTCTCAAGGTTCCTTCTTCTTGCACTTTGGGAGTTTTCCTTGCTAGTGTTGCCCTCAGCTTGCTCATTTGTGGCTTAGTTCTGGATTTTCTGTAGAGCTGCTTCATAACAATGGCCATTGTAAAATTTGTAAAAATAGCCATTGCCATATAAATAAATCTTGAATTGAACTGAATCAAGTACCCTGTGGTCAGGCCAGCTGGTGAGGAATATGGTAGAGGATGGCTGACAAATTGTGCAGGATATTAGATGGTAATTGTACATTTACGCTGCCTGTAAAAAGTTCAGGGACGCCTAGCCTTTTACAGCAATTTTGAATAAATGAGCTTGTTTTCTTTGCCAGGTTGCAATAATTTACATATTAATTGGGAAGCTGTTTAGATCCTGCCATTTTCCTTTGCCAAAGCTGGAAAAATGAAGGCACGTACCTGTCAACTTAACGCTATTAGAAATATGCAGATGGGTAATGGAAACCCAACCCTCACCCTACAAATCACCCCAACCCTTTGCTCTACACTTTTTGTTTTCACTATTTAGACCCTACATAAATTCAATTTGAACTTTTTTCTATTTATGAGCATCATGTGTCTGCTAGTATTTCATTTATTTATTAATTTTTTTTATTTATTAATGCTCAGCTGATACAGATATGATCATTGAACTCAATAAAAATATGAAATGATCAGAAATCTGTGTGTGTATATTTATTTGTCCTGATTGCTGTGCTGTGTAGCATTAAAGCATTTGTAATTTAAAACACCTGTGACGCAGCATGCCAACATAATGCATGTTGTTCCCCTAGATTTGACTTCATTATGTATCAAACGTAGTGCTGCATTCAGGAGAATTTTTTCTTGCCTATGTACACCGTTTGGATGTTAGATGATGGTTTTGATTGGCTTTTTAAATGTCAGCACACAAAAACAGTACTCTGGTGTTAAATGTGAGGCGGTTGTATTGGCCAATAACACTGAGCAGTAACTGTAATGATGGTACATAGTGCACCAGCATTTTTTGAAGCTAACTTTATTTTGAGAAGAAGAAAACGACGTGATTTACTTTCACTGCCTTGAGCGTGCGGCAAAGGCAAAAAATACATGAGTCTCACGGGTAAAACTTGAGACCTGACAACTATGCAGTCAGAGGCCCCAATGGCCCAGTCAATAATCCATCCTTGGCATTGTACACCCAGTGTAGCAGCTTTTTCCAATACTTCTTGCGCTGTTTTCAGTGCTTGAAAAGCATATGGCTGTCACCATACCAACCCCTCAGCAGTCTCCTGTAGGTAGAAATAGTCAGGTGAAAGTATTAATACAAATATGTATATATTTACATAGAAAATAAATTTAAAAATCTATAAACTATTTTAAAGTACTGTCCAATTAACGTCCTTGTTGTGATCTCAGCACTCGTGTCAGGTTTTTTATTTTGTTTTTTTAGCTGTCTGTATTGTAACTCAATTTCCCACCCTTTGTCTGAAGGCCCACCCTTTCTAACATGCATAAGCCTAAAGAAAGCTAAGCTTCATCTCATACATCATTGACCATCACCGGCCGCACAAACACCCCCACCTCCCCTGTCCAGTCACTTCCTGTCCAAAGGTCAAGGCTTTTAGCATTCACTCTGGCCTCCCCTCCTGCCCAGAATGCACACACACTTTCTCCAGCAGCCACAGGCACGCAGAACAGAGACTCCAGAGCCTGTGTGTCTGAGCTGATGCCGTTGCTGAGCAACGTTCCAAACTCTGCCACAAACAACGCCTCGGCTCAGTCTGGGCTGCCATGTTTGCGTAATCGCTCTGTGCGCTCAGGTCCTGTTCCACTCGCTTGGAGGGACTGCTTTAAGAGCACGCATGCTTGTGTTTGTACAGTTCGCACACACATACCTATGGGAGAGTGGCTGTTTTCTAAGTTTGTCCTGAAAGAAAAGGGGCTAACAATAGGCCATTTTTGAAAGACCCTGGGTGACATTGTACATAGCCAGAGCATCTGGCCCTTCGCCCAGCACACAAATAGACCAGGTCACAGAGCACGTGTTTCCCTTTTCTCTCTCTGAGAGAGGACCACAAGTCCAACCTGCCATGACACAATTGAAATGAATGGCACACAGCTAAAGGTCAGGCCTTGAATACAAGCGCAGTGATTATTCATCCACGGCATAAACAACACAGACAAATTTGACTCAGACGCTGTTATTTTCAACCCCACAGTTAAAGAATGTACTTATATATTGCTGTTATTGCATTAAAACCTTGTAACTTACATTATGCATTAACTTACATTAAGGTTAAGGACATTTTTCCTTCACTCAAAAAATGAAATTGCTCTGTTGTTGGTTTTAATCGGTTGTCTCTTGTGGCTGATAGTTAACAAATGCACATAAAAATGGAGTGAAACTGAGTCAGTTGTATTGTTTAGATTAAATAACATGAGTTATCAGATTTACTTGCTAAGTGTTTGTTTGGTCAATGCAACCTTGTTGAGTAAAACTTAACATCTTTCCCATTGGCTCCTGGCATCAGTTATTTGCATGTTGTTTTACTTGTCTTACTCACCCTCTTCATGATGTTTTCTCCTGGCATACCTTCCATTATGTTTGCATCTTCCTAATGCTCTTTACATATCAATCTAGATTTCTTGTTGCTTGTAAGAATTAAGCTTAAAAGCTAAAACCTATCACTTGTGTTGCTTCTTCTACTTTCATAAATATGAAGTTTGACATTACCATGCTAAGTAGAATGATTTACTTATAGTACATAATTACGAAATCAACTATTAAGCTACGTAATGCAGTTGTATGGAACCACTTGGCTGAACATGCTTCCAAGGTTCTTTGATAAAAAGAAAAAGGTTCTATAAAGAACCAGGAACACTTAAAGAACGTCTTGCATGATTAAAGGGTTCTTTGCATTATGAAAGGGTTCAGACAATAGACCTGTTTTGGGTGCTGTATAGAACCCTTTTCAAAAAGAAAAAAAAAAACACATTCTGAAGGACCTTTCATGATGCAAATAACCCTTTAATCATGCAAAGTGTTCTTTGAGTGTTTATAGTCCTTTATAGAACCTTTTCCTTTACTAAAGAACTCTTAAAGAGCCATCTTTTTTAAGAGTGTAAGCCTATATTAATGTCTCTATTGCTGCACTGTAATTCCTTCTCTTACTTCTGGGGCTTTTCTTTTACCTTCATTGCACACAAGCTAGCACAGCAATTATGTCATGATGCACGTGTTTCCTGTACCATTACAACACCAAGTATGTGCGTCAGCAACACAGAATACACTGAAGACTAGACTGAGCAGTGGACTTGATGGTATTTGTTTGGTGGTGATGGTGTTTTGTCAAATTTGCCATGATTTAAGATCAAATGGATTAACATGAAGTGAATTGTGTCTTGTTGTATGCTATGGTTGTTTGGAGGAAGGTAAAAGAGGACATATTGTATAAGCCTAACTATGGCCATTTGTCCCTCTTTAAATATTCATTCTGCTTAAATTTGCCATATGGCCATTCATTTAAATCTCACTCCATTTCAGACCATTCTTCCATGCTTCCAGTCTTAAAACTAGTGAGTTTCCGCTGTATCCTCCCAACAAAAAAAAAACGTTCCTAAAGGTGTTCCTGACACCTTTTTATGTTCCCTGATTATGTTCCCCTTTAAAGAGTCACTAACATTCACCCAAACAATTACCTAAACACACCTTAGCTGCCACACAAATTTCTTTCTAATGTATATATATAAAATGGCTGAAGGAGATATTTCTGAAGAGATTAGATATAAGATTATCAACTTGAATAAAGAAGAATGTCAAAGGAAAATAATTGAATATAGGAGTTTCCAAAACTGGAACTCAAAAAATCATCAAAAGATATGGAAAAAATGAGACTCCTAACAACTGTCCTAACAACTGTGTCCTGGTAGACCTTGTCAGTGGAGAAAATCAAGCTCCTCTCTGGCTTCAGATCTGAAAAAATCCATAGATGTTTCGGTCCACTGTGAGAAGATAACAATGCTATTGGTCTGCAAGGTTGTGTAGCTGTTAAGAAGCCATTACTGAGAAAAGAAAACAGCCAAAAAAAAACAAAAAAACAAACAAACACAGAAACTGTACATTTAAGATGTGGAATAAGGCTTTATGGACTGAGGAGTCTACATGTGTAATTAGGATTATTTGGGAAGCAGAAAATGCAACCAACTTCTAAGACTGAACTTTGGGGGTTTGGAAAAATATTCTGGCAGATTTCTTTGAAAAACTGAAAACAAGTCTTCTGAAATGACTTGAGGCCAAAGTAGTAGCAAAGGGTGAACCCAATAAATACTGAAAAAATATTTTTGAGGTTTCAGTGTAATGTTCTGTTACGTATATGTTTTTCCTGATGCTGCAAAATAAATAACTTGAATAAATAACTGGAAACGAAATGACCTTTGTAACATACACATATGTAGATGCATATACACATACAAGTACATATACATATTTTTTATTAAGAATTTTTCAAGATTTATTAATTTCTGTGGTGTGGATGCATATAGTTTTAAAGCAGATACTTAGATCTGATCAAGCTCCTCGTTTTTCACTGTGGATTTTAAAGACTATTGATCTAAAAGTCTCCACTGCATTTTGCCCACAGCATTAAAGATGTATGACACTTAATGACTGATCATAGCCTGCAATCTCTGCCCTGAAGCCTAGTCTGATCTTAGCTTTCTAATGTGTTTACTAACAGCAGGTTAAACTCCACTTATTGGTCTTGGGGGCTGTACAATGTAATTTAAACAGAGAACAGCTTGAACATGGTCATTGACATATATGTTGTCCACCTTAGTTTGAATTAGCTTTCGATGAGGATTTTAGTTCAGTAACTGGCCTAGAAAAATCATTGACTGACAGGTAACAGTTTGATAAAAAATCTCAGAAGAATGTATAGAGAACCATCTGTGTAAAAATACTTCATCATGTCTTCATCATAGCCAAGAAAATCAGGTTGTATTTTATTGTAAATGTTGGACCCTCACTATAAAGACATCATCTGAGTGCTGAATTATAAATGAGATGTTCTGTAACAGTCCCAATAGGTGCCTCTTCTTGCCTGAGGCACAGGGGAGGAAGGGGACCTCTCAAAAAAAACACTCGTTTATAGGCCAGTGAATTTCAGTCATGTTCACATTCACTTCTTCCTTTTAAAGACTGTTTTGATTAATTAAGGCATGTTAAATTAATCAAAGTAAGCAATATATACAGTAAAAAGTGGATGTTTGAAATCAAATGTGCAATTCTACACCCTTACTTTTACTCAAAAGGTGCCAAGAGTGAACGGTACATTTTGAAATTTTAGTAGTGTTTGTATACTACTTTAAATACTTTTATTTCAAAAAAGTAAAAAACATTGGGTTTTGTAAGACATGGGCCCTTTAAAAAACCATATAGGAGATGTATGAGTGTGAAGAACCCTTTAAAGAATCTCCATGTAATGTAAACCTTTCTATCAATCAGAGGTTTTTCCTGTAACTGTACCTCTAAGACTCCAAGTTAAACCATCACATAACTGTCACGTACATAATATAAACCATACAGAAATCAGGTGGGACTGGTTTGTGTTAAATGGAGGGAAGATATGTAGCCTGCATTGATTTGTACAGTAATGGCTTGCATTAGGAAAAGAGCCATGATTGGGGGGAGGGTTCCAGCCCTGTTTCCTCGTTGGTTTATTTGCTGTGGTTTCCTTCCTGCAATCCGATCTGTGCATTTTTCCTCGCAGCATTCCTGGAATACTCCCACAGGCCTCCAACACACACTCAGTACACACATTCACTCTTTTTTCTACAATGTCAAGACACACAGGTCAGGTCATACATATGTTCGCATGTGTACAGTGTGAGTGTGTGTCTATATACACTCTATGGACAAAAGTACTGGGACCTACACGTTATACCTAAAGGAGCTTTTATGACATCCCATTCTAAATTCATAGGCATCAATAGAGAGTTGGTCCCCAATTTTGCAGCTATAATAGCTTCTGCTATTCTGGGAAGCTTTCTACAAGATTTTGGAGTTATTGAGTCAGCAGAGTGTTGGTGACTTTTACATACCTCTACACTAAGTGACCCTGCTTCTACTTCTCAATAGCCTAGTAAAAAGTAAAAAGTGGACAAATTTTAATACTGATAGATTAACATTATACTTAGCGTTGGAGGCTACTGTGTAATTTTCTGTAAAATAAAATATGCCTCCTGTTTTTTTTCCTGATGCAGAAAAACAACTTGTTACTGATGTTTTGACTGGACATTGAATAAGCGAAAAGGATTTCACCTTGACAAACACTTCTCTTCGACAGCATAGCAGCTTTTGTCTTACCAATCACTACTGTATTACTGATCCTGTCACTAATTGACTAGCATCATTATCGAAGGCCTTAGGCCTCTATACTGTGGTACAGTGCACTTCAGCTGCACTCTGGCCATTTGTTCTACGAGAAAGCCCCTCTTGGTAATAGTGTAATCTGATAGCCAGGCAGCCTAATGCACGGCTGTGGAGAGCTGGTCTCAATCCCGGGCTAGATTAGATGTTCTGAGAGTGTTTGGAGCCGCTCCACAGTCGTTAGGCTTATCTGGAGGGTAGGAGGGTAGGAAGAGGAGCTGAAACAAGATCCTGTCCTGCTGGAGTGGACTGGGTGGTCAGTGGTTTGAGGGGCTTCTTGGGGGGAGTTTGGAATTCCGTGTACCCCCCTTCTGTGTACTAGGAGCAGGGAGGTCACGCATGAGTGAAAGGGAGTGAGGAAGAAGAAGAGAGGGGGGAGGCATTGCGCATTACTCACATACCACTGATGAAGTCTGTTTTTTGGAGAGTATAAATGCTCTCTATTTCGCCCCATACACACCTCCTCTGCCAAAAGACATTGGCAGGAGACAGCAGGGACAGCAGCACTGTCTTTTTGTCCCAAGTCACAGCTGTGTGACTGTTATACCTGGGTAGAGAGGCTGAACGCAGCCCCAGATCAAAGACCCAGTCTATTTATGAAACTATGCCCAATTCACTATACAGTGTACAATGAGACACTATAGATAAGCAAATTAGCTTATTTACAAGTACGAGTATGGTCGTTAACATATTTCTCTGGGTACAGTACATGCAGGGGCCTGAACACATCGAGACGTTTCGAGACACATCAAGCCCATTCAGCCAATGGAAAGTCATGACGCTGTAGCAACGTCCACCCAGTCTCCATGGTAACGACTGTCAGGATGCTTGTTTGGAACATAAAAGCAGTCAAGAAACACCACAATCGGTACTAAAATTAGTGTTTTGCTTACTAATTTTCTTCAGACTTTGGTAGCATTCATTTGGATTTGTAGTCTACCTAATGTAGTTAATGCAGTAATGTTATGTTATTCGATGATTTGTGTGTTTATAGCTGAAAATTTCAGTTAGTGGGCTCAGTCTAAAATGTCCACCATACTTTGGCATCTTGAATATAAGGTAGCACAATGTCCTTATAAGAAAGTCTGTCCATGTCACTCCATGGCCATCTTGGTATCGCCAAATTTCATAAATTTGGCTCAAATAACACACAAAAAGCTGTGTTTTTTCGGGTCATTTTGGCTACTGCGCTTGTGCAGATCTTTAAAACTGAGGGGGGGTTTCCTGCTCTTGGCTTTACCAGCAAGCAGCTAGGCTCTTTTTAGCGAAGGGCAGGACTTTCCCCGTAAACGTAGCCATGTTGTGTTTTACAAGCTTTCCCATTTATTTTCCAACAAGAGACCTACTTCCTCATTTAGAATGTCTTTGCTGATAGTCAGCTAGCTAGCTTGCTAATGTCTGCCATTCATTGCGAGCTGGGTATCTAAATATAAATGTATCTAATGTAAAAAAAAATAATGAATATTGAATGCTTTTGACAGTCTGGATCACATAATGAAAGAAGTCGTTTAGTATTTTTGATGCAATAGTGGTCGTTTTGGCAAGCATCTGATTTGCTATGTAGTCTCTTCCTTGGTGGAAAGCTTGTTTGGATTCCTTACTTTGTCTAAAATGTCTAAACCAATCACAGTGATGTTTTTAAACATTCAGAAAGCCAGATTTCGTTTCTTTCATTCCACGCTGTTCCTAAAAAAATACTCTTGCTCTCCATAGAAATGTTATCATCTATATTTAAAAAAATAATGTTAAGTAGGTTTAAGGTGGTTTATGTTGCAAAAAAGCAGTTTTGTAGGGGGGAAATCCCCAGTGTTTAATCAAAGTATTAATTATCATAAGATTTGTAATAAGCTCCTATAATAGGCTAGATAGAGACATAGATTTATTTGCAGCAATCAGTCAAAAGTACTGTTGTTGGCAACATGCAGAATTTGAATGTTTTGTTCTTTTTGGTTTCAGTTAAGATCAGATACTCCTGATGTAAAGCTTCTATGAAAAAAAAACAGTCAAGCTTTCAGCTCTTAAAATGTTCTCTTGTTTTTAAGGCAGGAAATGAGCTGGATTCAAACATTTACTGGTTGAAGGCCATTTGTAATGTTAATTTCAATGTGAAAATGCATTAGAAACAGTCATTCTAGGATACATTTAAAAAAAAAAAACTTCACTAGGGTTTCCCCAGTAAAACCTGACCATTCCCATCCCTGAGTACATGCATAGCCTCTAATTTGAATGACTCTGTCCCAAATCCATGCTATTGATTCTCGGGTTCTTAAAGACATCACCAAAATTTAGACTTGGAGAAGGACAGCAGGCCTTAAGTAACCAAGTTTGGACAGGCCTTTTGTACTCTAACAGACTTAAAATATGCATAATGCACTGCACACTTCGAGTGTGACTAGTGTCTTAAAGTAATGGGCAAGCACATATAACAGTAGTGTATACAGTCATTTACTTAAAGTACAAATTCTGTTCTCTGTAATAGTGTTTTTATAGTGCTCATTACTGTACAATGTAGGGAACATTGATAGGCAAATGTTATGAACACAGCACCACCTACATTGTAGAATAGGGCTGAGGCTGTTGATTGTTCCTATAATTGATCATGTACATTAATTCCGTAATTATTTGCTTTGTCTGTTTATAAGCTTTGCTTTAGAACTGCGGTGTATCGCCTTTTATTCTGAGGGCTCATTTAACAAACTTCACTTGAGCTAATAATGTAATAAACTTTGTCGACTGATCGTTGCCACTCTACAGCGTAAAGTATCTTCTCAATTTAAGCCAAAAATGTGCTTAATGTGGTAACAAATATTTTCAATTGTGTTTTCAACATGCTCTCTCCTACTTCGACTGACTACTCGGATGTGCACCACACCTATGTTACACATGTGACCACACACGGCAGAAAGGGAGTAGGGAACAGTGAGGGGGGAATTAATAAAACGGAACACACTCACCCTCAGCAAGTTAGCTTTAGTGAGCTAACCAGCTAGCCATGCAAGCACAGCAATGCAAAGCGTTTTTGAGTTGAACATAACGTACATAATTCACATAAATTGTGAATAAATGCTTTGACTGGCTATAAACTTGGTGTAGAGCTGTGGTGTGGTGTCTTTCATTACGTTGTTGTTAGCCATGCTAACTAGCTAGCTACCAGAGAGTGAGTGATGAAAATACAGTCATGCATAAGAGACCTTGCAGCCTAAATCCTAGTAAATAGAATGTTATGATTTTGAAATATTAAACCTTACAAAGTAGTTTATTGCTTTTGCTCATAAACAGCTTCATCTACCATTATTTTCAAGGGAAAACGTGCCAGGCTGCAGTGATTTCTAGGCTTAATCTGCTGCTGAAGTTGACTTGATTCCTCATCCGTCCAAGGGTTCATCTAACACCCTTCGCTTGAGCTAGTAAATTCACAGAACAGCGCTTAAGATGCTGCTAGGCATTCCACTAAGGGGAAATGACGAGGCCAAGTGGACGAGGGCTTGTTAAAACCGGTATTGAAACAGGCAGCAAGTTAAATGAATTACCTAATTTAAAAAAGCAATATAAAAATATAGTTTTAATCAATGTTTTTTCCATCAGTTCAGTCAAGTGTCACTTTAAGTCGCTCCTGCTCTTTTCCATATTTTGCAGTGTACAGAAATCTGAAGCAAGAGCATGGGGCGACTCTCAGTTCCAGCAGATCAGAGGCAGCGCTCTGACGTCCAGCCCGTCTGGGAGTGGAGGACTCATGCAGATGGAGCAGCAGCTCTTACAGCATCACGTTTCTCCAGCTTGGGCCCCTGGCTGTACATATCACTGTTTCACAGATGGATCGAGTCTCTGCAGGAACGCTGACAGATGAGGGAGTTAAGAGGGGGAGCAGTACAGCCATTTCCAAAAAACCTTTTCTTCAGCTACCAAGTGCGACGTGTAACACTCAGTAATAATTAACATTACACACACGGCACCATTACAAAGTTTGGATTCACTGTTTTCAATAATATAAAACCAGTCTTCTGCAGATATAAACAGCTGTAACATTAAAACTACCTCGTTTCTACAATCATTGTCTACTTTCTCAGCTCTACTCCATATAGGTGCACTTTGTAGCTCTACAATTACAGACTGTGGTCCATCTGTTTCTCTGCATGCTTTGTTAGTCTGCTGTTCTTCAATGGTTGTTTGCCCTGTTCTTCAATGGTCAGGACCCCCACAGGACCACCACAGAGCAGGTATTATTCTCAGTGCTGCAGGGACACTGACAAGTTGGTGGCATGTTAATGTGTGTTGCGCTTTTTAAACACTGTACACTTACTGTCCACTCTATTAGACACACCTACTTTGTTGGCCCCCCTTGTAGATGTAAAGTCAGAGACGATAGCTCATCTGCCACTGCCCAGTTTGCGTTGGTCATCCTCTAGTCCTTCATCAGTGGTCACGAGACGCTGCCCACGGGATGCTGTTGGCTGGATATTTTTGGTTGGTGGACCCTTCTCAGTCCAGCAGTGACACTCCAGCAGCACTGCTGTGACTGATCCACTCATACCACCACTGGTCAAACTGCATATTTGTTTTTTTGAAGTCAAAATAAGTAACGTGAATATGACAATTTTGTATTTATTTGCTGCATTTAACATAGAAGATAAAAATAAAACATAACATATATTAATGTGCCATAACTTTTGGACAGGCCACATTTCATGTTGTATGTTTTTTGTTAAAATCAGCAAATAAATAGTAATTGTACATTAGCATTTGCATAGGTGTGTTCTCTGTAGAAGATGTGTATTTATTTTCACTTAGAAAATCAAGAAGGAAGCATACCAACCTAATACAAGACGTAATACTATAAAGAGGAAATTACATTATGTTGTTTCTTATTAGATCACTTATTGCTGTTTTTGAAATACTAAACACAACATCTAAATGCAGATGCTGGTGTCCAGTGTATAGTACTTCAGTATTATTGATATATCTTATGTAAAGTAACAAAAAATTAGATAAATCACTACAGTACATGTATTCCCACTAACAGTAGAATCTTGTGGCACTGTATACACTCACCGCCTCTATCTTCAGAAAGGCAGTGGCCCCAAAATGTTACCTATCAACATGTACCTTCTACCTCGCATAATGTCAAAATGTACTTTTTTAATGGTCTGAAATGCCATTGCTATTTACCCTAAAGGCCTGTGAGGCCTCCGTAACTGATTCAATTTGCTGAGAGATCCATTTCCACAGGAAGTCATCCTACACCTCCCACGCTAACACTTCCTGCAGTGGAGGAAGAAGATCAGGTTTCACACGAGAGGCAGATTTATTCGTCCCTTTAAGAAGCACTCTTTCCTTGCTTGAGCTTTACTTTTTACCATTTAGCACTAAAAAATTATGTGCAATAGGCTAACACAAGGCAAGCTCTTCTTTTTTTATGCAGGATTTCATCTTGCAAATGCACCATTGATTTCTAGAAGGATTTGTTCAGATCCTTGACCTGATATGCACATCAATGCAGCGAGTATTGATCAGTTCTAATGATGTCGCTGGGGACTAGTCCAGTTCACCTCGGCAGGTCACTTTATTGGGTCTCTATTCTCTCTGAAGTCTCATCACACGGCAACATTCACTAACCCCCTTAAATTGCTTGTTTTCCAGGCTCCATGCAGCGCATAGCCTACATATTACAATTGCTCAGAACCCCTCAAATCAGCAGTGAGTGAAACTCATTCTCCGGAGTAATGGAGCTCCATCCAACACCTTTGGGATGAGTTGGAGTGATCTAGAACTAATCATCCAACATCAGTACCTAACCTCACTAATGCTCTTGTGGCTGAATGCAATTAAATCCTCATAGCAACATTTGGTGTAAAAACTTACAGAAGCATAGAGTCTGTTACTGCAGCAAAGGGGGACAAACTCCCAATGAATACACTTGATTTTACAAACATTAGATGTGTGGGTGTCTAGAATCTTTTGGACTTATAAGGTCATTTTTCTGGAGAAGGATGAAGCCTATTCCTGGGCAATACAGGATACAGGAAGTCCATGGCTGGGCCTAATCTCTGTCCAGAAACCAGCCCATAGTATAGCTACCATTATAGGGGACTTTCATGCGATTTGTATAAGACATCTAGTGTTACATTTGTATTCTTTTTTTGTGTTACTCCAGAAAAAATCCAATAAAAATCTAGTCAAAATGCTTGATTTAAAATGAAACTGATCTGTGTCCCATTTATACAACAGTGTGTGAAGAGGAAACACGTTCTGAGACCTTGGTGGGCTTAGAAACCATATTTCCTTTTTATTGGGGCAGGAGGTCACCTTGGCCCAGGGTCATGGCTGACCCTTCAGAGGCTCCGGAATCCTACAGGGGATAATGACCAGAATAGGGGCCTTAGCAACCCTAAACCCAACCTCTGAGCTGATCTGAAAGGCTGTGTGTCATAACCTCACATCCTCTCAAGATAAAATAGGATCCAATGGTTGTCGCATATAATTGATGCCTCTCATTTTTCCATTGACATATTACATAAAGTCATTGAAACAGTAGGCAAAGCCATGTGTTGCTTATGAGCAGACTAACAAGCTTAAAATAGTCATAACGAAGGCATCCAGATTTTCCTACAGCTCAGATCATGGGGGATTTTCTGGAATTGCCTTGCTCAATTGTGTTTGGTGTATGAGTGCCATCTACTGGTTAACTGTTCACTGTGCATTATACAGTCTCAGAAAAAAAGGTGTGAAATTGTCACATCCCTTATCACTGGAGTAGTACCCTCAAGGGTACGTCTCAGTACCTTTAGTCGGGGAACATAGTTGTGCTATAACCCATTGAAATTATGTTTTCTAAGTTGTATTGACTCCACACACCCCGTCTCATCTCCAGGCTTTTCATTTTACTGTTTTGTTTTAAAACATTAGGATATGAAAAGGTACAAATATGTACTTTTCACCTGGGAAAAACTTATTTAAGGTACACAATTCAACCTCAAAACCACTGTTGTACCTTTGAGGGAACATTTACATTGTTTGTACCTTGATGAACAAAAAAATGCAGCTGCACAGAAACATTATTGAGAAAAATCCTACAAAAATCAATAAATACATAAATAAAAGCCTACTGAGGAGGGATTTAAAAATAGAGGGCTTTCCTCTGTATCCTCTAACCTACCTTGAGACTATCTAATTCTAATGAAAGCAATCTTTACAGTACTGTGCAAAAGTCAGAGACCACCCTATATTTATTTAAAATATACATATTAAATAACATAATCTACTTGCATAAGGAATGCACAGAAAAATAAGTGAAAAAACAGGGGTTTCCAAAAACTGAGTTAAATAATTGTTAAAAGTTATCCAGAAATGGGACTCCTAACATCTGTGCAAGACCTGGTAGGCCACCAAAAGCTTCACTTTTGCTTTAGATCTGAAAAAATCCACAGGTGTTTCTGTCCATCCTTCCACTGTGAGAAGACAGCTCAACACTATGAGTCTGAAAGTATGTGTAGCTGTCAAGAAGCCATTACTGAGAAAAAGAAATCAAACAAAGAAGCTGCTGGTGCTCTCAGAACAAGGGACTGACCACGCCAGAATCCAGACCTCAACATCACTGAATGTGTTTGGGATTATTTGGATGGTAAGAAGCAGAAAATGCAACCAACCTCTACGACTCAACTTTGTAGGCGTGGAAAAAGTATCCCTGCAGAGTTTTTTGAAAAACTCAGAGCAAGTCTACTGAAAAGAATGGAAGCTGTAATAAGATCAATTAAATACTGAAAAAATTAAAGTTGTTGTTGAGGCTTCTGTGTTTTTTTTCTGTTACATATATGTGTGTTTGCTATTCAGTGAAAACAGTGTCCCTGGGCTGGTTCTGCTGCCACCCTCAATCCTATTTTGAGTTGTCAATTTACCAGATTAGCCTGTCCAAATAATTAAATGATGTGATCTGACAGAACTGAAAATAGTGCAAAGGATTAGCCTAATTAAAAAAAGAAAACAAAAATCCTGAGTCCTACAGTCCTGCAAGCTTTTGTTTGGTCTTTCTCCATGGATTCAGTAGCAATGCATATAGGCATCACCAATTAGATAGCCGGTAAATTAAACTCTCGCTGAGCCCAGCTGGGAGAGGAGTCAATTACCACAATCTGGAAAATATTGAAAAAAAAACCCCAACAGAAATATAACAGGTCACAAATTGAGGTTCTTTGTGATAATAATGTGTTGAAGATCTCAGAGATGATTTAGAAGATGTGAGACTTGCTCAGTGATTCAGTGCTAATGTATTCACTGAAGATAGCGATGCAAATACCTAACAATAATGTAAACAGATTCATCTGATGTACTATGTCATGCGGTTTATTTAGCATTTGCAGAAGTGCTTTACTAACTATCATATAGGCTGCAGTAACATCAGGACTAGCACTGGATTTGTGGTGTAATATATATATATATATATAAAACTCATTGCCCTATTGATGAGATAATAGGCTTTTATCTCAAAAGAAAAATATGACTCTGGGTTCCTCTTGTAGAGAAACCAGAACAGATGGTGTGTCATATAGGCTAATTGTCACGGGTTATTTTGGGGGTAATCTCTCCCGTTCAGTTAGATTATGCTGAGGGGATGGGTGGAAACGAGGAGGCAGCAGGTGTCAAAACTGCCTGAAGGAAAAGGAAAGAATAGCGAAGGAAAGGGAAACAGCAGTAAGTATTCATCTCAGGGAAAGAGGCTTTTAGTGTGTCATATAGTAGGATCTAACTGTCTGAGTGCACCATAAAAGCTGTTTTCAATCAGTTATGAAAAACAAATACATTTGTTGTGCCAGATTCTTTTTCCTGATATTATTATTTTTTTTGTAAAGAATTATGTTTCATTGGTTCATGATAATAATACGATATTGTAGAAAAGTCACAGAGCATCCTTCATTTGTTTAATTTCCAGTCAAAATGGCCATCAAGTACAAGTTATTATTTTTCACCATCAGGAAAAAAAATCAGAAAACATATATTTAACAAAAAATTACACAGGCTTTAGACAAGAAATAGTATGATAAATACCACCTTTATTACAGAAATTTGTTTTTTGACCAAGTGCATTAAACAACAGCTGTTATTCTTTTATAAATTGATATACTGCATTTTGGCATGGAATTCTTCACTTCTAAAAAAAACTTAACAAGGTTAAGTCAAGTTACAGGCAGCACCAACATAAAACGAGGGTGCCTACTTTAGTCAGCGAGCATTTCAAAATGTATTACATGTGACCAAAATCTGCACATTCTCAAGTCTAATTTCAGTTACAGACGAATTTTCTTTGGCTGTCTGCAATAGTATTTTTTTTTTATTTGTTTACGCCGCCTCAATTTACGTAGGCGCCGCTTAAGACTTTTGTTTTGAAAAAATAAAACTATTATTTTGAAATGTTTCTAAAGCTTGAGCCACATCACTGTGGTCCGCTTCATTGTGGTAATTCGGGCTGATTCATTGTAACGTTCGAGCCACAGAGGCGAAGCAGAAACTCTGAGGAGGCTTTATTCACGTTGTACAGGTACATTTTCAGATAATGTCATGTATAATGTAATGCTTTATATGTCACGAGTGAACTTTAATATAGACTGGAAAAGATTGTCTTATGCTGTTTTTTAAACTTTCGTCAGTACAGCCACTTCTGAATTAGCCAGCTAGCGATCATAACATTTGCTGTGTGGGGCTAGCTAGCTAACTAGGTTAGCTAGCTTCGGTAGTTGGTGAATTAAATGATATTAACTAGTCGGAGATGTACAAACTCACACAAAGCAGCAGCTGAGGCTTTGTGATCTAAAACAAAATCAAGAGGCAGCTTGTTGTTTCGCTGTGTTTCAACATTTTACTGATGAGTTTAGCATATTAGCATCTGCGGCACTGAAACTGGATTAACGTTAGCTAGTTAGCTTGCTATCCTTTTCCACTTATGGACTGAAGCGTGATCATAAAGTATCTGCCGCTCTCAAACTTAGTTAGCTATGGCGTGCTTTCTACTTTGACAGGTCACTGAAACCTTGTTATGTTCGTGTGATGTAAGTTCGCTTTGCTAGCGAACAACTTAAACCGAGTCATGTAGCCATTAACGTTAGCTAGATAGCTGTGTATTTCAGCTGCATAGCTGTGTAGCTACCAAACGTCAGTTAACTGCAGTGCTCTTGTCAAAAGTATGGCTGCGTCCAAACCCGAATACGACCACACTAAATAGTATGTCATAAATAGTACACCGCCAATAGAAGTCCATTCTTTAGTGTAGCATGTATAGTATGTGGTTTTGGACGCAGCCTATGTCTCAGACCGCCTGGGAGGAGGTAACTATTATACCCGGGTAAATTTATATTAACTTTTATTTACTGTTGGGCGATGTAAATAAGGTTCAGTGTCGTAAATACACCAGATAAATCACTTTATACGATATTTAATGTTGCATCAGTAAAATTAAGGAGCTTATTCTTCATGAGTACTGGTACTCTATGTGAAAAGATTTAGTTATCTTCCAAACCTGTCATAGTTGTTATTGGGCTTTTTTTTGTTTGTTTTTATTTTCCTTAACTTATGCCAAAGGTAACATTGCACAATATTGTTGACAAGTTGCCAGAAAGGAGCCTCACTGTTTGTTAAGTTTTATGTTTTTATGTTGGCTTTATTTATTTCTATCAAAACTGCCAGCAAATACGTTGCCGTTGATTAACTTTTTGTTTACCTATAAATGTAGGAAAAAAATCTTAAACAACATTATTGCTGTGGTGTGTATGATTTATTGCCCAGATCTGATATTCTTAACTGTTTATTCTTTTATTCATGGGGGTGTTTTTGTTTAGAGAGACAAAATGGACCGGCTGCTGAGGCTTGGAGGTGGGATGCCTGGACTCGGACAGGTAATAATATTGTATTAATGCTGGAGTTAGAGGCCCACAGTCAGCTCATATATTAGAGAATTCTTTTGAACCATAGCTTATATCACACGTGTCATGTGATGACATTCTGTGCAACATACCACAGAGCTGATTTTCACACACTTAATACATTGGCTGTTTCTCAGATTGACTGATTCAGATGTTTCAGCTTCATGTTGGCCTAATTTACTGGCTTTGGGTTATATTTAAAGGACTGTTAGTCCTACACAGTTCAGCTGATATGGACATATACACTCAGTGCCCTTTAACTTCATACTTATTTTTTAATTTCAACTCTAGGGTGCTGTGGTGCAGAGCCAAAACAACAGAAATTCTCGTTTCCAATTACTTATGGATTCACCTATGTATATAAAGGGCTTCACACTGATCACACTTTTTGTTTGCTTCTTTTAGTGTAGCAGATGATTTATTTTAAGAAACTGCACAGTAACAGTAATGAGGTTTATAGTTGACATGCTCCGTTTGATGTTAAATTAGACTATGGGATCTAAAGCCATGCTCTAAATCCAGAGCACACTTTCGGGTGCTGTGTGTATGGTGTGCTTAGTTATGACATTTCTTGAGGTTTGTGAAAGCCAAAGTTTTTCTCTGTGCTTCATAGATACAAAATGTTTAAGTTGGAGCTCTGCTTTGTAACCCAGGCCTCCCCTTTTCATTATTTCCTCTTCTGTTCCTTCTGTTGTGACAGTAAGCTTCCTCAGGATAGTTTGGAAATGAACATTGATTAGTTTAGCATTCTGCCTAGACCTTTTTCTGCTATGTATATTTTGCAGTGGTGGCCTGCTGCTGCTGCTTCAGAATTTTTTTTAAATGCCATGAAGTTGCAATTACAAAACTCTGCAGTGGGCATATTTTCATCTTACTCACTCATTGTGACTGACGTTCAGGCTCTTAACTCCTGCGTTTAGAACTACATTTTGATTAACATCTGAAATTAAAATATTAGCTGCATCTTCTGTGTTTTACTTTTAAATGTTCCTGCTATACTGTCACAACATACTGAAAATGTTGCCCCCACCCAGCTCTGTCTTCACGGCATGTTCATGATAGAGAGTAGAGAGTAGTGTCCCTGAACCCCACAGCCTGTTAGAATTGGCAAAAGGTCTTCTCTGTGATGAGCTGTATGTGTCTGCTGCTGATTGTGTAATCCATATGACTATTAAACACATCACTCCTGGTAGGTCACATTCTTTTTAGTCTTATTTTTATTTAAACTCGGTTTTCTCCCCAATTTAGTTATCAAACAATGCTCCCCAAGCTGGACGGGTGAAGGGTAGCATGTGCTTCCTCTGAGATGGGGGGAGCGCTACTGGCGCAGCGTCATTGAACAGCTCCACGTGCTTGGAGGAGAACTGCCAATTCTGCCAATTCTGTTGCGTTAGCTAACAGGCGCCCGTGTTGGCTAGCAATGCACAGAGTTGTGGTGGAGGGGATAGGCCATCTTACTTACCCAGAGAGCATGAGGCTGAGGCATTGCCGGCCGTAGATGCCTGTGGCATCGCCTGTTTACATGAAGGGGTCAAACTTGTCAATGCCTAGACAGCACAACTCAGGAGCCCCACTTTAGTCTTTACGCAAATTAGCTGGCTAGCCTTGTACTGTTTTTTTTTTTTTTTTTTTTTTTTTTTTTAA
>JAILXH010252253.1:62489-75951 GCA_023558415.1 Piaractus mesopotamicus
ATGTCTTCAGAAGAGTGGAAGAAAAAAAAACGTCAATGTCAATGGACATATTTATTATTTTCCTTTAACATATCTTATATGTGTGTTCAGTCCATCCTAGTGAGCAATAAGGGGAGTTTTTTCTGTTGAAAGGTGAGTTACACGGCTATTTGCCTTTGTTAAGGCATGCTGTTGAATGGTTGCTGCCTATTGCATCCCCTGTGATTGGCTGTAGCACTCAGTGTAGGCTGAGTGCTCCCTGTGCTCTAAATGCCAGAGGGCTGTTCCTGACCATCGGAATCCAGTGTTTGTTCAGCGGCAGATCGTGTCCTGAATCCTGAATGATTGTGTCCCAAATGTGTGTGTGTGTGTGTGTGTGTGTGTGTGTATGGTGAAACAGGGTCATGCAGAGTGAGTAATCTCTCCTTTTTCTCATCATTAGTGGAGAGAGAGAGAGAAAGACTTTTTATGGTCATGGTATGAATCATTGTGTTCCTGTTTCTACATGATAGCCCACTCAGTTTTGCTCTATCCTCAGATGGTTTGCTGACTCAGAATATTGACTGTTTGCATGGTTTAGGCTGCTGTCAATTGAGCCTGGCTTGGATTCATGATAGCCGCAATGCACAAGTGATCAAAAGGTTCCAAAACCGAAGGGTTAAAGGTCAAATATTTGATGCTTGCGCTATATTTAAGTATAATCATTGTGCTGAGTTGCCAGCCTTAATCAGTAGTTATAGCCCTGCTTATCTCACAAATAAACATTATAAGACAGTTTAATTTGTGACCGTACTAAGTGTATTTTGGGGATGCACAGGTTCATTGTGTTCCCTCTGTGTTCTTCTGCAGGTTCAGAGCCCTGTGAGCAGTGAAGGGGTGAGTCTTAATACTGACCACATCTCACATGTCTTGCATGGTGCATGCCTACTGTGCAAGGGGGAATGAACTCATTTGGCTGATTGGGTCCAGTGTATCACATTCATGCTCTGGGGCTGGGCTTCAGTCGAAGTGAAGTGTCATTGCTAAGAGGTCAGTGGTTTTTGCACGGATACTGGTGGAGACAGATAATGTAAACTTGTCTCCTGCTGTAATCGTAAATCTGTGTCTAAGTGCTTCTAAGAACAAGATGTACCAGACAGACAGAGAGAGAGAGAGAGAAAGAAAGAGGAGAGCATTATGTGAATGTAATGGATATTTAACAGATGGGAAGAAACAGCTTATGTGAAGTACACCCTAGTTAAGCATTTAAAGGGGAATTCTGCTAATTTTTGAAAGTTACTAATTCGGTCACTGAGATGTAAAAAGTCATTCAGAGTGGTTTGATGTGAAATTTTAAATTTGTTGAGAGTCTCGGATTTCTTGACAGTGGTGGTGATAGGAACCAGGGGTCCCAATGTCTACAACACAAATATATATATTTTATTTGTTATCCAGAATAACCAGTGAACCTTCATGGGTTTTCTAAGTTTTAATTTTTTAACAATAGTGTTAAATTTGGAAAGATGCATTTTCTTTGGGGACTGTTGTGCCTCACGACACCCTGCATGTACCTTTCCGCCAAGAGCAGATTTAGGCCAAAACCTTACCTCAAGTCAAAGTCTCAGGCATCAGGCAGAATATTTATAACATTTTGTGTGATAACTCTTTGTGCAAAATTATGGAATTTTGGAAAATTAGTGGAATTTAAAGAAGTTAGAAGTGAGTGAGTGTAGAGAGATTAAGTTGATTATTGTAATAAACTACATGTATTGTAAGAAGCCATCACTGATCTTACATGGTCAAAAGAAGAGGAGATGTTACAGAAATGCAGGTTTATAAATAAATTGGGCTGATGTGGTGTTTGCATGTACACTGGTGCTGCATTATGTATGCGTGGCAGAATGCACCACCATAGGGCTTGGCCGATATATCAGCCAGCTGTTATTAAGGTTCCACTTACTTAGCATTATTGCCAAAAATTCCACCAATAAAGCACTGATTTGAATTGAATTGATTTCTGTTTTTTTGAAGTTGCTTGTAATAAACACATAATTCTAACATGGGGATAACTGCTCATATCTCAGTATTGTAATTGTCTCATGGTCTTATATCACTTTTTATTTACTCTTTACCTTGAAGTTTTAAGTTTAATTTTTCTAATATATAAAATTTTGTCATCTGACATTACCTGAATTTTTAGCTCCTACAAAGGAAATTGACATTGATATCGGGGACAAAATGTAGAAAGCGGTCAGGCCCTAGTTGTGAATGTGGTGTGATGAAGTGGTTGTGATGTTGGTCAATGGTAGAGCTGGACTAGGGCCAGTACGAACAGATGGGCACACGGGAGGGGGGTGCTACTTTTGTGGTTGTACTGATCTGAGATCTGTAGGGAAGCTTTTGCCTTTTTTTATCACTCGGTGGCAAGGTTCTCACTCAATTAGACTTAGACATTACTCTTTAAATCAGATCAGCCTGGCCTTGAATGTTAATGTGAATGGGGTTTACAGACTTTCTCCTGATAAATTGTCTGTAGCCCATATTTTGTAGGTTCTCAAAGATCAAAGTGCCAAATGCATTTCAAAGTGATAACCGATGGTATTGTGAAGAGGCACAGCATGCTGAAGAAGCATAGTTATGATTTCATTCATTGTTGAGGAGCATTAGTACTACATCCCCCAGAATGCATCATTCTCAGTAATGAGGATGCTGAGACATCAGAAGGCTTTAGCTAGGACACAGAGAGGAGGGAGCTCAGAAATGCATATACCACACACACAGTTCCACACACAGTTCAGACACTGCTTGCGCCAGATTCTCACACACACAGACAGAGCTCGCATCACTGTGTGTGCTCACTGAGCACATGAGCTTAGACAGCAGTCCACGCAGTCAGTGATGTCGACGCTCTAATCTCTCCTCCGATTGGCGAACGGAGGAGTGTCAAAAACACACAGGCTTCGTGGCTGGGTCTCACAGTCGGACTGGTTTGCCGTACGGAAAGCTTTGCCGTGGTTTAAAGCTTGGGTCCGCTGAGGAGTGCAGAAGACCCCCAGCCGAGCCCCAGCTCTGCCTGGAGCTCAGAAGCCCCCTCCTTCACCTCTTCTCCCCAGAAACAGCATGCAGCGCCGTGTGTCTGAACACAGCAGCTTTAACTGCCAGGTAGGACCGAGACCTCTGGAGCTCCACTGAAGTTTTTACAGCCACCGAGACTCACTGACCATTAGATCTAGCTGCTGTGTCCTTCAACCGGAGAGGTGTTTTGTGTTTTTTTACTGAGTGTGAGGTTGTACACTAAGCTGTTGGAAGTGCATTGAAGAAATTAGGCTGCACTGTTAGTCTAGCTTTGTGTTGTAATTATGTAATGGAACACTCGCTAATGTATTGGATAGCAGTTCAGGTCATACAAATAATGTAGCTGAGCAAAAGGAACAAAGAGCTTTACTCCATCTCCTCTTCCTTCCCTCCCTCTCCTACTGTTTTCCTACTGCCTCTCGCTCTTTCACCTTCTCTCCTCCCTCCCACATTGCTCTCTGTTCTCTCCTGTGCCTCTCTCCTCTTCCTCCCTTCCAACCCCTCTTTCCTCCTTGTCTTCCTGTCTCCCTCGCGCTGTGTTGGGGTGAGAGAAGGCGGAGAGATGACTGACAGATGGGGTGCTCAGTTCGAGCTCTCAGAGGCTGAGGAGGATGGAACACTTCCTGCTGATTCCACCTTATTGATCTTTAGAGAGAATGAAAGAGAGCAAATCACAGCTGGGAGGTTGTGTGTGGGGGAGGCTGGGAGTGAGTGAGTGTTGAGAGAATAGGCTGGATATTGTAATGAGCTACGTGTATTGTAAGGAGCTATCACTGATCTTACAAGGTCAAAGGAGTAGGAGGTGCTTTTATTGTTATTTCTTATCGAACGTTTTTGTAACAAGATCATATAAATGCAGGCTTGTAAATGACTTGTGCTGATACGACACTGGCATGTATGCTGGCGAAGGCGCCGCGTCATATTTGAGTGGCGGAACGCACCGCCGTCGGCTCTCTGGAAGGATACTGATGCTGATCCTGCCATCGCCATGGTAACCATGGCCATCTGTAGGGATCAGACCCACAGCTCTCCACCAATCACGTGGCTTTGATCCCACCCCCCTCCATCCCTGATAATCCACCCCTTGCTTCTCTTGGTTGAGGCTACTGCACGCTCACGCGGTCCAGAAGCACAAAACACTTTCACACAAACACACACACACACACTCTCACTGGCACATATGGGCTCCTGGACAGATGTATGTTGGTGGAAAAGAACGTGACATTATGCACTTTGACCTGAGCTGTGTTTTGTCACGTGCTGTGTAAATGTGGTCTCCCTGATGGGTTCCTATGTTCTAGTATTGTAATTTGGTCCTACATTAAAGCTATCCTTCATATATGGAAATTAGCTCCATGTACATGTTACTGTTCCACATGAGATAAATCTACTGAGAATTCTGCCGTGTAAAAATTAGGTCACAAGGCATGTGTGTCCTGGAAAGCTGTGGAACAATCTATGTTGCCTCCTAGAGAAGATTTGTAGGAACTGGTGGTGTGGTTGTGAGAAAGATAGATGTAGGTATTGTTACAGAAATGATGGCTTGTTCAGAGTGACACCATATAAAAATGTACTTGCATCATGCAGGCATCAATAAAAGAGATACTTACACCCTTAGCATATCGTCACTGCCATGACAAAACATTGTACCAAAATGGTAGCATTATAGGAGAACAAAAAATTTTACTTTAATGCATGTTCATGTAGAGATTTTATTCTAGATAATTGTACCATTTCTATTGGGCCAGTCATTATGAAATGTTGACACAGTGTAAAGGAAAGTGTTTTGATCTAAAAAAATTAACAATGAAAAATGAAGTTAGGAGGTTTTGATATGACAATGACCATATTCATTACCACACAGACTTATGCGCTCTTGTGTTTCGCAGCAGTTTGTCCTCCACTACTGTCCCAGATCTCGGTTGAGGTTTGTTGTGATGATATCATAGCGTTTTGTAAATCTCTGTGCAGACGTTGGCTGGCTGACTGTATTTTGCCGATTACTGTTTGCACTAAGCCTCTGTAATCAGTGCTGACTTAGCTCTGAATGTGGACTCATTCAGCAGCTATCTCTGCAAGTGGTCAACATGAAACTGTATGCCAAATAAAAATGACAGGGCTGACAGTAGCAGGGTTAGTATACACGCACAGTCTTGTAATGTTGTAATGAGAATGAATGTAAGGCAAAGCAAATTACGTTTAAGCCATTTAGCTGCTGTAATTTAAGACTGGATCTCATTAAAGGTCTTGCACGGTGATGACATGGATTTTCAACCACGTAAAGACAAGATCAAACTCACAGTATTACAGCAGATGCCTGTGCTTGTCTTATTATAATATTAACAGTTCATAAGTACTTCCATCACTTTGCTCTCTTCTTCTTTTCTAAGGGTGATGAATTGACTGAGTTCTCCTTAGATACACACAGAAATGTGTAAGAATTTGTGGTTCACTGGAAACTTTCTCAGAGACACCTACACTGCAATGAATGCTAGGCTGTAAGTCTTACTGTGGAATGTGGAACAGCTCTGAGATGCCTCATTCTTCACGCTAATGTCTAGTGAGATCCATTCACATTCAGGAGGAGGTGTATATACCCACATTCAGACGCTCTAAGAGCTACATGTATGTAAATATGGACATTCTCAGAAAATCTGCATTTTAGTCAGTCATTTTAGTCACTCTTTTTTAAATAAAGAGTTAATTTTTTTATTTTTATTTTTCCAACGTGGCTCTCTGATGCATTTGATGAATAGGTGGAGAATGCAGGCATGGCTGATATTAATGTTCATTTCTCAGTGCCAGAATTTACATCTGCTCATTTCCCTTTAAGCACTTTCTTGTTTGGATGAGTGTCTTTGTTTTAATGTTAATATTTCTTCATCAAGGAGAGCAGTGGTAGAAGTCAAATTGGTAGGGGAAAGACAGAGTGAAGAAAGCAGGAGAGGTCCTTGTCATTTACTCTTGCTCTATGCTTTCGTTTGTACTTTTTCTTGCTGCGTTCCACTTACAGATGGTGGGCGTTTCTATGTTGTTTTTGCCTTGGAAATGAAGTAACTATGTCAAACATCCCTAGGAAAGTTTCTTATTTGTTGTAGTACAACACAGAAGGTAGCAATGAGAATAAAATGCAGACTTATGGTTTTTATGCTTTATGATTTTCAGAATGCATCACCAGAAATATACTTCACAGAAGTATGCGCACGCAAACGCTTTAAGCTAGGCAAACATGGTTTTGTGCGTTGTTGCATTTTGAGTGTTGCAGCAGGGGGCTTTATAGCAACAAGCCAGACCTGGTCAAGCTGTCTTATACCACCAGCGTGCTTTTGTTTGTTCAACTGTAATGGCATATCACCTCAAGAATCTCTCACAGAGGTTCACTTGTATAAACATATATGATACGATTGCATTTTCATTTTTATATAAGCTGCACGCACTCCTTTGCCATCAGTATGTTTAGTTCTTGTGGCCATTGGAAGATTCTTTTCACAGATGCTATTATTTGTGCTCAGTCACCCACTTGAGTACTGAGTTTGTACATAAGGACTGTGCATTTGCAGTGTGTTGGCCGGGTGTTGTCATTTGCGTTTGCATACTTTCTGGCCCTATGCTGAACTGTCATAGATTCAAAGAAACGAAAGAAAGCCATTGTTTCCCCTATTTTTCCTCAGAATAAGTTTTGTTTTTTATGCTGTTTGTAGTAAAGGCAGGTCTTGTTTGCATAAACTTAAATTTGCTGAACTTTTTTGTAGCTTGCAGAGGCACATTTTGCCATACCACAAACCGTCATGCACCACACAATGTGGCAGAGCTGTCCAGTGGAATGAATAGGATGTGGTAAGGTGAAAGTTGCAAGTGGATATGTACATATAGTGCACTGGAGAACTTATTAGACCTGTTGGGCTTTGCGTTTAACAACTGTATAGAAGCCCCAATCATTTTCTGTTAACCCATCTCTTATTCAGCTCATATGTCCATTTTGTCCTATTTATATTGCCTCGTAAGGAAGGCGCATACTAGTTTATTCTTAAGATCTTGCAGTGTGTACACAGTATGTCTGACACAAAACTGTCTAACATATGCCATCTACAAAAGTATTACCTTTCTTTTCATCCGTATGTTCATCGCTTGAACTCTTGATGTTATTAAAGTGGATAACAGAACAATTCTGAGAAAACTGTCCCAGTACTGCAGATCAGTTTAACCTGTCATGGTTTCCCCATAGGGATTGCTTTGATCAGACTACTTTAATCATAAAGAGTTGGATTATATAGCATTTTCTTGACTTCTTCATACCAGTGGGCAGCTAAAATGGATTAAAACAATGACAGATTAAAGACTGATTTTACCTTTTAATCCCCTTTTAATGCAATGTATGTATTCACTGTATGTGTGAGAGGAGAGAGAGTAAGAAATCTCTGTAAAATGTGCTTTGACATGTAAAAATAAGGGCAGGAATAGGTCACGCTGTGCTGTGTGCATGCATGTTTAATGTTAGAAATGGGCAATGAAATGCATAGCTATTTCAGCATGAATACACACACTGGTGCTGTGTGTTCAGTCTCCTGAACAGTACTTGCTGTGCTGAAACATGCATGTGCCACAGGATTTAGCTTGTACACAGTCAGTAGAATGACCCACTGTTAGGCGTTGCATTTTAGTTGTTTTTTGCATAAGCAACACTGACATTAATGCAATTTAAAAATCCTGCATCCATGATAGGAAAAGGTCTGTAGCAAGGAAACTGGTCCCATATACAGCAACGACCCTGAATGTACGACCCCTCTGTTTTCTTCAAGGGTAATGAGTGTGAGTGTGTGCGTGCAGGCTGATGAATGTGCGTTCGCTTGTGTGAGTCTGCCTCCATCATAATGCAGCCCTACGGGGTCCTGGTCACATGACGCTGAGCAGTGCAGTCTGGGTAGGACAAGTGGGTGCGGGGAGGAAAGGACAGAAGAAACGAAGGAAGAACAGAGAGAGAGGGTGATGGGAAAGAAATACCTATAAATCTGGTTTAGTCCAGAGAGACAAAAGGCAAACAGCACATAGAGGAGCATGACAGAGAGAGAGAAGGCATGTCCTGCATTTTTATTGTGTTTTAGTTTTTTCTCTGAAATGGATTTATATATCAAAAAAGTCATAGTTAATTATACATAACCGTTCAAGATCTTTCTTTATCTCTTAGAATTAAACAGGTTGTTTTTGTTTATGTGCCTTTAAGAATAATATGTGTAAATGACCTCTGTTGTGATTGGTTACCCTGTAATGTACCTCACTGACAAACCAGACTGAAACACTCTTTGTAACTTCAATGTGTGGGTGCACTAAACTGCTGTGGGCTAAAAAGGGGTGGGAATCACTAGGCACCTCACAATTCAGGGTATACTATAGGCTATAGACATATATCTGAAAATCTTTGATGAAAATGACATATGAAATAATATAATATTGAGTAACAGCATTTGAAAACTGCTTCACTCAGTTTTGAAAGTTGTGACTGCAAAGATGTGCATTCATGGTATGTCTTCACTTTAAATGATGTACTTTTACAACTCATCCAAATCATCTGGACACTTAAGTTGAAGGGAATAGCTGTCACACTCTGGGAAACCCCAGTATTTTTTTTTACTTTGTATGCTCCAAATTTACAGTTAATTTTTCAGTAAACAGTTCTAGTTAAAGCCTAACTCTGAATATTACTGTATAAGCCTGTTCGTTGATTAGCATCTTGAAGGTCAGGTTTCAGGCTTCACATGCACAAAATCTGTGACCAGTTTGTGACTGCAGACATTAGCTGTGTATTAGAGAGATCCTGCATTTTCTATCCTGCTTCCTGCCAAAATATCTAACATTAAAGGTGTCTGGCTGTGTGTGAGTTTATTTTACAATAAAAAAAAATGTAGGGCCTATATAATAATTTGATTATGATGTTTTATGAATTAATTCAGAATGTTTCAAGAGAGATCGAAATGTATTAACAAATTGGTTATTTTTCCCGGCTCTGATGTAAATGTCATTTATTTGTGACATCGCAACAAGATTTAATTCAAAGTACGCTGTTTTTGCATTAGTTTCCATGCTTAAGGGAGTGCATGTTTTTGAACCTTTTTAAAACTATGTTTACATACTATATTAAGTATAGAAACATTATTTTTCCATGATATGGGGCCTTTAGGACAGAAGTGAAGATATATGGATGAAAGGTCAGAAAAGAGAAGGAAAGGTAGAAGCAATGTGTATGTCGGTACATGAGAGAAAAGAGGGATGCGACAAGGCTTGTCCTTTCATATATAATGTCACACATCAACGTGCAGGCAGGAAGCTCCTCATTAATAGAATATTCAAACCTACAGGATGCGTTCTGAACTTTGAGTTAAGGGTGTATTTGAGCGTAAGTGTAGGTGAATGTGTGCTTGAGTGTTAATTTTAGTGTATTTACTCATTGGCTGTGAACAGGTGTCACTGTTCTTAATAGTAGCATCAGATCAGTGTTTTCAGTGTTGTGTATGTATTACAGCAGGTGTGCAGCAGACAGACAAAAGGCTCTCAGCAGATCCATACAGCATTACCCGTGTCCTTCAACTCTCCTCTGCCAGCTAGATGGAATTAAAGATAAGGTCTCAGTTTGATGATGTCACTCACAGACTGGAAAGAATTTCCCAGGGGTCTCGGGGGCCTGTGTTTCCATGGCAATCCAGGATTCTCATTTATGGCTGTGTCACAGACATGACAGCCCAAGCACCCGCCACCTCAGCTGGTGCGCAGACACACACACATGCGCTCGCATGCAAAATCACACTCTTGACACAGTGCCTGAGAATGCTTCACATCCGAGTCCTGCGTTTTAATCCGTTTGCCAGTGAATCTCGTTTCCCGCTAGCCTTGCAGGGGGGGATGTTCCTGAAATGGAGCACAGGTGTTATTTTAGTGATGATCTGGTTGCGTGTTTGGTCTATATTTGTAGCGTTTTTACAAATCAGAGGATCCACAGACTGGAGGAGGGACTTTTGAAAAGCTGCTTTTAAAACAACTGGACCCATTGTGAGAAGTGTCAGTCAGGGTCACGTAAAAGATTGTAACCAGTTTTACATTTAATCCTTTTTGAACGTAGAATTCCTTCACTCTGCACCTTTTAGATAAGGACAAATGCAGTGTGAAAAATGGTACTGTGTATGTCATGTACTTACCATTAAAGTGCAATTTATGGAGGCGGGTTTAGATCTGATACAGCGTAACGAATAAGATGTAGATGATGTAATGATAGTTATTTGCTCAGATTTTTTTATGATGTCCGTCCACAGTGTTTGATGCTATTTACGTTAGTATTAACAGGGTTAGTGACCCAGTGTTTCATGATTACTGGTAATCTGTGTTAACAGTCTGTAATAGTTAATGTAGTCTGATTCCATTTTCTTCACCTAAAATGGCACTAAAACAGTACTGTAAACCATAAACAGACAGAAAGCGTATTTCCATAAAGGAAAGGAAATTACATACATTACAGTTAATGGTCAGGCCCTGGATACTATGTGTAGAGCACTCAAAATATTGTAAAAAATTGCTTTGCAGCAGGCACACCGCTTTCATAGGCATTGTATTATGGATGTAGTGCTCAAAAGAGACCATCTTTCAGTTTTCTAATTTCCAGTCAAAACATTAAGTTCAAGTTATTTATTTTTTCAGGAGATGTTTCTTAGTAGATTAGATATAAGATAATCCACTTGCATAAGGAAGGGTCAGTCAGAGGGAAATAGATGAAAAACAAGAGTTTCTAAGACTGGAGTTAAAGAGAAAAATATAGAGAAAATTGGACTTACCAGGTCTTGCACAACAGTACAAGACCTGGTAAAACATTTAAATTGTCCCCCTTCAGATAAACAGCTCAAAGCCCATTCTTGCTTCTGATCTGAAAATATCCACAAGTATTTCTGTCCATCCTTCCACTGTGAGAAGACAACTCAATGCTATGGGTCTGAAAGGGTATTTAGCTGCCACATAGCCATTACTGATAAAAAGAAAGGCAAAAACAAGAAAATTAGCAAAGTAGAGTGTCACTCTTGAGTTCAGACCTCAACATTTTTGAATGTGTATGGGATTACGAGAAGCAGAAAATGCAACCGACCAAGACTGAACTACAAAAATATTCCTTGCTAGTCTGGTCACAGTAATGAAATTTTCCCTAAACATGATTAATTGTCATATAAATAACTATGATAAACATGGTCTTTTTTGTTTATTGGATGCAACTATTGAAGTACAAGCCTAAGGTGGCCATATTTGCTGATTAGATGTCTTGCTTCTCGCTGTCAATACGTAATAACTCCCAAGTGATGACACAACTAGAGCTCAAATGCTGTCCCCTGCTGTCCCCTAAAGATGTTATTACCAAACATCAAGTAAACAAACATTACTCACTGCCACCCTCTAAAAGTGTTTCAGCACCAGTATGTTGACATGTCTCCACATGTCTGATTGTTCAATCTAACAACTGTGGAAAATAATTGGATCAGCTCAAATATTTGCAATCAGGCAATTATGTAATAACTGTGACAGGCATAATCCCTGCAGCTTGCTTTGAAAAACGGAACACAAGTCTCCCAAAAAAGAACGGAAGCTGTAATAAAGGCAAAGAGGGGACACACTAAATACCGAAAAAAATATATTTTGTTATTGAGGCTTCTGTGTAATTTAAAATGATTTAAACTAATACTGAATATCAGTACCACCGTATGTCAGTAGCCACATATTACATGCTGTCCGTAATAGCCAGACAGTTTTTCTGTTCTCAGTTCTGTCTCATCTTCTGCTAGTATTCCACATGTGTAACTGATATCATAGCAGCTTTGTTCCCTCACATGGACAGCTGTGTGAGTGGTTGTGATGTTCTGTGTTAATACTGTGTTAATCTTCCAGTGTGATCCACTCTGTACATCTTCCGTTAAAACATACTTGTCATCCCACTTACAACCCTACCATGAAAATATTTTCAGATTCAACCCTTTTATACTTCCACAGCCTTTTATCATCCGCATAAACTCTCTTCTTCATAAAGAGAAGAGAGAGGCCTGAAAACAATGCATGAATGACAATTTTCATGCCACTGGGCCTTAATCCTTTTTTGGATTATGGGATTCAGATTATAGCATGTAAACATTTCATCTAACAGGAATATTCAAAGCCAGTTTAGGGCAAATGCACCACGGGCCAGTGAATTAGTGCTTATTGGAAAAGAAGCAGTGACTCATGTTCTTAGAAGAACTTTCAATTAACTTCTGTTGTGGGGCAGATTTAATTTACTAATTGGGTTGTTGAATTTGCAAGCGAAGTTTGCATATGTAGAAATTTGGGCCAAGACGTTTTTACTGGACTGGTCCCCAAAACATAACATTATTGGCTATATTGCAAGAGGTGGAAAGTAACAAATTACATTTACTCTTGTTATAGTACTTAAGTACATTTTCCTCTGTAATGGTACATTTTGAATAGAATTAAAGAATAGTACTTTTACATGTACCTGAGTTAGTTTCTAATAAAGTATTTCTACTTTGCCGTTTTAATTTTTTATAATGTTACAGAGTAAAAATAAGTGTACAATTCAGCTCATAAACCTATTAGAGGAAAGTGTGGTTAAATTTATACGACTCCTTTTTGAAAGCCAATCAAAACAGAGCAGTTCCCAAAAACACTTCCTGATGAGTTCAGAGATGTCAAGTTAGTGGAGAAAAAAAGAGGAGAATGTTACCAGCACACGCCAGGAACATACTTTATCCAAACCATCATCTTCACCCTGAGCAAGCAGCCCTTTTTACTGTTTTCTTTTTTTATGGTGTACCCATATAAAACACAGTTTTGTCACAGTTTTGAAGGTATACGGCTGTATAAGATTGTTATATGTTATGTGTGTAAGTTTCTCATAAATAATTTTGGTGACATCAGATTTGTTTTCACTTCCTGTTTTTTTTATATGATTTACTGCCCTAAACAGTAATCTGATCAGAATGCAGGTGATGGAGTATGAGCAGGTATACTGATATATGAAAATTCTTTTGAGCCAAGACATCAAAGGGTCACTCGCCAGAATTTAAAAACCATTGAGCTGTAATAATCAGATTATCATTCGATCTAATTGTTGAAAATACTTTTAAAATTGCCGCATCTGGAGTGTAACTTAAAAATTCATGATCAAAGGTACATTTACTCCTTAAATTCTTTACGAGTAATACTACTTCATTAGAAACATTTTATTCCAACTCATGACAGAATGCAGCCTGACTTTACGCTTTCTTTCTCTCTCTCTCTCTCTCTGACTACGTTAGTGTTTGTATGAGTCTTTATCTGTGTTAGAGGCTGTTGAGCTGTTTAACTGTCAAATAAAATAAAAGAGGTTCTTTTCCAGAGGAATATAATTCAGTAAAAAAAAAAAAAAAAA
>JAILXH010252273.1:24780-40585 GCA_023558415.1 Piaractus mesopotamicus
TGTTTGTGTATCATATGCACAAATGCTTTACTTCATTTGTTTGCGTGAGTGTGGGTGTGGTCATCTGTGCGTGGGATTTTTTTGGTTGCTCATTTGTTGGTGTGAAGAGGGAAACTCTTTGGAGCTGCCCCGCGATTTCCAGCAGCTTTTGTCGCACTTCCTCTCTACGGCATGTCAATGTCCGGTCTGCATGTGCTGCCGTCTTCGGTGTTTATGTGGAAGACACAGAGCTGCCGCTCAACTAGAGGGGAGGACCTGATGTAATGTTGAACTTTGAGAGATTTGTCCAAGAGCAGGGAACAAAATATATTCCAACCTTTTATTCCCGCCTAGATGTAAAGCTTCACTATCCAGTAAGCTGTCTCAATATTAATCCATATCCACATGGAACTTCCCATGCCTTTGCGTAGGGCATCCTTCTTGGAGTCAGTCTCACTGTCTCTAAGTCTCTTTCTCTCAATCCTTCAGACATCGGACTCAATGCTGGGCATTCTCTTGTAGACGCGCCGGGCACCACCGGCACTCATTGCTCTGGGGGTTGGGTATGTTCCGATTGGGGGAGGGGCTACATAAGGCATGACATGCTCGGGGTAAAAGAGGTCAGGAGTTGCCACCCCCATGCCGAGCCCCTTGCCATCAGTGACCTGACCTAATGTGAGCGGCACCAGCTGTTTGTAAATGTCCGTGGAGCTGCGGCCGTGAGCCAGACGTTGGTCGTCACGGAGCGTCTGCAAGAAAGGGTTCTCCGTCGGGCGGGCCGGATACATTGACTTGCTGCGCCGGCCAATGCCAAGCCCACTAACACCCACTCCGGCAAGTGTGTGGTTAAGGTGCGTGGCCTGGCTCTTTGGGGGCTTGTCCGGGATCAGGGTGGAAGTGGGCATGTTGGCATAAGGAGCACTGTCCTGGAGGCTGACCCGACGTGAGGAATTCTTCTGGGGCAGGTTCTCATAGGAATGCTGCCGACGAATGATAACGCCTTCATTTTGATAGTGGCTGATGAGCCCTTCGCCCTCTTGGTCATTCTGGGGAAGATAAGCAGTGAAGGAAGCATCAGGCTGTGGCAGAAAAGCAGAGAAATTCCTATCTACACTCCCGCCCCGAATGATACTGACACCTGCATCAGGGTGGAGGAACTGATCCTCACTGATATCATACAGGTTGCCAGAGTGCAGACAGGCATCACAACGGTACTGAGGAGACCGCACTGTATAAAGCCCAGAGTAGCTCGACACCTTTGACAGGCAGCTACGGCAGTGGGTCTGTCGGTGGTCCTGGATGGAACCAGGTCCACCGGAACTGACTCCTGCCCCACTAGGCTTGCCGTATGTGTTGTACTTCTTCTCCTTAGCAGCAGCAGTGGCAGTCTGCATGACGTCCGGCTCGTGAACCTGAGTGAGCAGGTTACTGTTCAGCTGCAGAATTGGCTGTTGCTCAGAGGAGGAGGGAGGGCGGTGCTTGTTGTCCCTGTGCTCGCTGAATATGTCAGGGTAGTGTAGTCCATGATCTTGGTCAATGGAGTCAATGGTGTAGATCTGACTGCCCTGACTGCTCTGAGAGTAGATCTGGCCACTGTGATTGCTCTGTTGGCTAGCCTGGCTGCGCAGTGTTGACAGTTCCACGTCACTTAGGTCCCGTGGCAGCCGGTTGCGTTTCCGTAGTGTTTCTTTGACCTTGTGCTGCTTCTGTAGGTCGACACGGCCAGAGCAATCAGACATGTCAGAGCGTGCTTGAGGATCTTCTGGCAAGTATCGCTGGCTCTTCATAGTTGCACGAGGCTCGATGGGTGGGGCAGTGGGGGGTGGGGAGTTGTTGGTAGGTCCTTGGCTCTGTCGTAGTGTTTCAACTGACTTCTTCCAAAGTGCACGGGACTTGGAGGCAGGAGGTCGCCCTGGGTCATTACCATCTATTGTGCCATCATCAACAGACTGGGCATCGACTAAGCTAAGAGCACGCTGCCCAGGCAACAGAGCATTGTTGAGAGGCTCTTTGTGCCGATTGGCGATCATAGTGCTGGCGTTGCTGTAGACAGTGTCTTTTGGACTAAGGCTGTTGCCTTTGTTCATAAGTTCCAGCAAGCCTGGGGTATGAGGGAGAATGCTGGCGACAGGTCGTTTAGGAGAGGTTACCCCTAGGGTGGTAATCTCTTTGGCAGATTTCAGTAAATGCAGCATGTTCGCCTGAGGACTGAAATTCAACTCTGGAGGCTTTTTCATCTCAATGTGAACACCATGAATACAGCTCCAGATACCCTAAAGAGACATGCAGAGGTACAGATCATGATTGCAAAGACAGAAGCAGGCAGAGAAAGAAATTGTGATTTTATATGACCTGTGTTTTGACAAGGTTTAGTGTGATAAATTGTTTTTACTGTGTTTGTCATAGTGTCATAGTTTGGAGCAGGTGTTTATTTTTTCTCCAGCTTGGTTGTATTTCTTACCCTGCTGATGGTGAAGAGGAGTCCAGGTCGCCCAGAGCACAGACCAGTGAAACAGTAACGGAGTCGCCAGTAGAAAAGGTGCTCCCAGGCAAAGGTGATTAGTGACAGGGCCATGGCAGCCGCCAGCATGTAGAATACGCCAGCCATGTTGTCCACATCCAGCTGACTGCTCATCACTTCATTTTTCTCATTATGGCAGATACCCGTCAGCCACTGGGCCTCCAGCTCCTCCATCTCACCTAGTCCAGAATAAATATATGAATCCTCGGATAAGCTCACAAACAGAAAGGCACTGATTATCACATCCGCACCGAGCCTTACAAACAAAGATGTAAACACACAAAGCTGACAGATGCAGGAAAGAATAATGCATGCGGACACAAGATTTCTTGACATCTTGACATCTAGCCATCTGTAGGCTACATTCAATATTTGGAGTAGTTAAAGAAACAGACAGAAATATAAGACAGTGTTCATACCATCTCCAATGATCCCAAGGATGGCAAGGTCAACCAGACGCTTCCAATAGGATCCTTTCTGAAGGGCGATGCCATAACCAGTGGTGGCAAAGATATAGCCACTGCCAATAGTCACCAGCTTACAGCCGTCATCTCGCCCCGCCATGTAGTTTAACACGGCTGCATCATATATGAATGCATCCAGTTTGCTGTAGAAACCAATAATTAATAATTCACTTGCCAAATCAGAACAGCAGCTACTGCAACAAGTGGAAGTTGTGACAGCTTACAAGTGAAGCATGGAATGAAATTGGAAAAAATTCACTCAATGTCTATCAGAACTTAGTATCTCATGGTTCTGTGGAATTCAAGGGGGGCCATAATACAGAAACATGAAATCTTATCTGTTTAGTCACAATGACAACTTCAATTAGGACTGAATTTAGGACAGTAGCTATTACAAAATAAAAACTTCATAATCTTATCCATTAACTTCATGGTAGACAACTAAATTACAGAACCTTGTCCTGTAATTGTCGTAACTTTAAGACAACCCCAGTGGTGTCTCAATTTCTGTTTTAACCGTCCGTTTCTATTGTTTTTATACAACTGTGATGGACAGCATGTTTCACTACTAGCAAAATGGCATTACATTTATTTTATATTGTATTTATTTATATTTATGGTGGTTTGACTTTTGTTTTTTTTCAAACACATCATTCAAAATCATTTCAAAAATCTCAGACACTGCAGACATGATCTCCACAATCCTCTCTACTTTGTTTGTTAATTGATTAGTTGATGAAAACTCGTCAGTTAAAATATTACACTGATGGGGGAAAATAATGATGAGACAGATTTGAACATGTGGTTGATTATTAAGAGGGAAAATGTTAGCAGGGTCAGCTAAAGCGTTTGGAAATGGAAACTGAAACTGAGGAGCAGTGACACTGATAAACAGCAGGGGGTGCTGTCACATATTTTCAACATCAGATTATCGCACTTTAGTTTTGACCTTTTTTACATCAGTAACGGTCACTGTCTAGCTAAATTACTTGTATTCTTAACATTATTTTGATTGTTTACGTTTCAGCTGTGCATGTATCTTCGGTTGCTAGGCAACAGACATGACAGTTGATTGTCGACTTACATTGAGTAGATCAGAATTTCCTAACTTGAGATAAGATGCTGTAAGATAAGATAAAACTCCTAAATTAACACAGGATTTGCTTCTGTAATACAGATTTGCAAAAAATCTTATCTTGATCTTGTCAGATCATAACTTAGGCCTAAAGATAGGAAGTTTCTGTAATATGACACCAGTCCTGCAATCTTGTGTAAATATTTTGTGTCACTAAAATAATGCAACAAGCATTTACATCCAGCATTTAGATAAGACTAAGTGCAGTCATACCCAGTCTTTAGGCTGACTAGTGCATCTTGGACTCCAGACTGGTGGTACTTGACCATGTACTGGTGCATGTCTGGGTAGTTTTTCCTGATGTTCCTTTCTGTGCTGCCATTTGGGACTGTACCAAACCGAAATGGTGGCGAGAAGGAATATGGACTCTGGAACTGGAAGGAACAAGCAAAACACATCAGAGAACCACTGCACCAACACTGATATTATGTGACGCATAAAGGTAGCTACTATCAGCTGTAAACCTTATACAGGATTTGGTCTCATAGTTAAGTTTTATTTCAAACTGTAAAACTTTATAGCTAACAGTAAAATGTAAGCACTGTGGATGAGTGGGAGGCTTTGTGTGGACGAGCCTTCATAAAAATCATTTCTCTTTGTGTGTTTTATGTCTAGGGATATGGCAGAATAATGGATTGGATGAGGAAGATAAAAGTCTTACTTTCCTGTCACTGAGACCAGTGACCTGGTCCACGAACTCCTCCTGGATCATGAAGGCAGCCAGGTTTGCAGTATAGCTAGCCAGGAAGATCACAGCAAAGAAGGCCCAAACAGACACGATAAACTTACTGGTGGTGCCTCTAGGGTTCTGTACTGGCACAGAGTTATTGAAGACCAGACCCCAAAGAAGCCATATGGCCTTGCCTATGGTGAACGATGGACCATGAGGGTCTAGAAAGAGAGACAGGGAGTTTGAAAGAGAAATTACACAATATCTGATGATGTTTTTCAAGCCCTGTTTAACTCCTTAAACCCAAAGTTAATCCCATTGACAGGTTCAGACTAAGTTACTATTGCAGTTATTGCTGTTTGGACACTTTAACCCTGTTAGCAAGTTCAGACTAGGTTGGTGTTGCTTTTGTTGTTGGCCAGTCAATGTTTAACCCTTTTAGCTTTTGCAGGTCTAGACTAAAAAATTTTTGCTGTTTTTGATGTTTGGGCACTGTTTAATGTGTATGTATTATAACACATTGTATCACTGTATAGCAGAGTTTATTTATTTTTTTTTTTTTTTTACCTTTGCCCTGGGCTAGGTTTCTGTTGAAGCCCAGTGGACTGATGAACTCGAACAGGAAGACAGCAATTGCGGTGACGATGAGCAACATCACAAACATCATTACCCACACTGAAGCACTGAAAGGTTCTGAGGGCAGAGAAAGTGGAGGGAAAGGGTATGAGAAAATAGAGAAGGCATGAAACAGAGAGCATGACAGAGAGAAGGCTAAAATGAGAGGTCTCTGAAACCTCTGCTTGAGGTTGCAACATTTGTCGAGAAGTTTATTACCCAAAAACGCAGAGGGGGATACTGTTCCGTTGCTGCGGGAGACCATAACACTGATGCCCGTTTCCACAAATGGGACTGAGAAGTCAATGACCTCTGACCTCTCCTCATTTATGGTCAACGAACCAACAGCCATCACAGCCTTTTTGTAAACCACCTACAGAGCAGACAGCAGAGACAACGGAGATCAATCACAGGGATGGATGGATTGAAACAAACCAATAGACCAACAACTGCTTTATTTGTCTGTTTATTTGAGAAATTACTTTGTTAATTCCTCTATAATTGACTGACCTCCCCCACCATGCCGTTCCACACGTTATTGATCTTTTTGCCGTGCTTGCCGTTGGTTACCAGGTAAAGGTCGTAAGTGAACTTCACATTCCTGGCAATCTTCTTCAGGATGTCTATACAGAAGCCCTTACAGCACTGCTTGATATAGGAGCCACCCGTAGTGTTACTGGAATACAAAATAGAGGCATCTTATATGTATGCATATATATACACACACGCACAGACACACACACACATGTATATATATATATATATATATATATATATATATATATATATAGACATATATATATATATACACATACACACACACACACACACATAAATATATATATATACATATATATATATATATATATACACACATATATAAAGCCTTCCAATTCCAATTATGGATAAATATTGTTACTGTTATTGATGCCAAAGTGTACTCTGAATTATCAAGTAAAAAAAAAAAAATCTCAAAGTAAGCCAGAACAATGAAAAATATATCAACACTTGGAACGATGATGCATTTTTTTTGGAACAATTTGCACTTATCCTTTTTATGTTGTTGGCTCTGTTGTACTGAGACTTACTCTTTGATGTGTTTCCTGCAGGGTACTGAGTTGCGCATGCAGGTCCCAGTCAGAATGTCCACGTCATCTACAATAACGAAGGGTCTCTCCTCCAAAGTCACAATGCTTAGATGGTTGTCATCTGCTTCCGTGTCTCCAAACGAGTTGTAACGGGGCCACACAGGGAACTTCAGAATCAACGAGTGGTTTTCCCAGCGACCCATCTATGACAACACAGACAAGCTCTTGGACACAGGCATATACAATCATCTAAACACATCTGACCACTGCTCTCAAGGCCTTTAGACAATAAATATGATTGTTTTAGACGTCAATAACTACTCAAACACAATGCTATTCTTTGGATGGCAAAAATGGGACGTTTTATTTGCAGTCCTTTGCACAACTGTCGCAGGCGACATGAACTTCACCAATCATTGATGTCTCTGCTGTTGGCACGGTGACAACCAAGATCGGTTGTGCCCCAGCAACCGCTGCCTTTTGACAAATGTCAAAAAGATTATCTTGTCCTCTGCTTTGTCATATGTTGGGCTCCAAAAGCAGCACAAACTGAGTGAACATCCAAGAGGACATGTGAAAGGATTAATTATATACCTAAAGTCCAAGGGAACACAGTAAAATATTTGAACTGTTTGTGTGATACTAAATTGAGTATTATATTAAACATCCTGCAAAGCTTGAATGAAAATATAAGTTATAAATATGACAAAACACGGCGTATAAACCTCTGATCAGATCTGAGAACTGTGTGGGTGTGGCTAATGAGCAGCTTGATTGACAGCTCTCTGTCCAACACTCCTAGCCTGCTACGCCCCTCATACAGAACCATAATCATTATCCAGGTTTTATGTGATGGTAATGGGGCGAAAAAAGTCATGGACAAATATGTGTGGACGGACGAATATGTGTGGACGGACAAACAGACGAACAAATGGACAGACAAAGCAAACGGGAAGTGAATGAAGGAACAGACGGACAAACAATGTTGGTGTATGGATAAACGAATGAACGAGCGACAGGCAGCCACAGACAGGTGGTCTAGCTTTCTCGCTTTTGGTTGTGCTGGGTTAATTTAACTCGCTAAGATTCTTCGCTAAGAGAAACCGAAACTGTTTTGCGTGGACGGGGCAAAAGACCTCAGCCTTGCGATTGGTCAGGGGAATGCTTACAGAAGATCCCAAGATTAGGACTGCCCAGTTTACATCGAGAGGTGAAAAATATGGTGATATCAGGCAATGAGGTGGTGTGGCCATTAGTCACCTTGTCTTTCTCCGACTTTACGCCCTTTTAGTATTGCGAGAATGTGTGAGACAGTCTAATGTGCGTATGTTTTAACACTCATGTGGGGCAATTGTCTCATGTACATTTGCATTGTTATCCGAGTGTGTGTGAGTGTGTATAAAATCAGTTAGCACAATCTACTCACACCCCGGTTCCAGCCCAATGCAGTGAGAAATGATTAGTGCCACACTCTTCACACACTCACTGCAGGGTTTTAATGTGTGTACGTGTGAGATCGAGAGAGTGAGTGAGTGAGAGAGAGAGAGAAAAAGGCTTCACACACTACAGGGCGCCGTCAAAACACACAGCGTCCAATGCACCTTGGAGAAATAACAACTCATTAAAAAGAACGTGCGAGTGAGCAAATGATTACGGAAACGAGTGTATGAAGCGGTGAGACGGCGTGAGAGAACAGCTACAACTAATGAGAGAAAGAGAGCATAAGGCTGAGAGAATAGATTATTATAAAGAAAACAAACGCATTATTTAGTCAATTAAGTAAATTGAACGCGAAGTGAGAGATTAAACCAAGAGAACGAGATCGCTCCAAAAACGAGCGACGGCACAAATAGCCCTCAGAGTGTATATAATGGTTCGATATGGCGGCCAACATAATTCAGGCTCGGGAAAACAAAAGATGGAAACTGGGCCCTGAGCACTTCCAATAAAATCTTTCAGACATTTAAATGGCTTTGAAGAGTGAAAATGGAATGGATAAAAATAGCCACGTAGCAAGCTAAACATTAAACCAGCAAATTTTGTCTGGTCTAATGCAAAATTCATGAAAGAATGGAATATTACTGTCAACTTTGGTTGGAACATTATATAAAAAAGACGTTTTGCAAAATATTTCATTCTTTGAAAATACAACCCCGCTGGCCCTACTGTCGGGAGATCGCGAGCTCGATCTCCCATAATGCCACAGGCACTCATGGCCAGGAGCATAATTGACCTTGTTCTACCCCCTCCGCCCACCCCTCCTGTATAGATCAGTGCACTTGGTCCAAAATTACCTTGTTTAATATCTCATTACACTAAAGTGCTTCTTTAAAATTGCCACTTTGGAGATACAAGGATTTTGTTATGACAGTGACAATTTTCATATTTCACTGAAAGACTGTATGTATGAAGAAAAACCTCACCTTCTCCCACTCTCTGTCCGGGTTAAGTACAATGACCACCAGTTTGGGGTTCATCTGGTATCCGTCATCCATGAATGATAGATCCCTGCCCTCCAGATTTACACCCATCATGTATCTGAAAAACACACAACAACATACAACTCCTTACAACATACAACTTTTTTTCAGCAATGATGCAGTGCATACCTGCATAAGCATTCTGAGTCCTGTAGAAATGTAATCAGATGAAATACTGCTGTTTACTGTAATTGGTATAATTATTGAATATGTAAATTAATAAAAATCTGATCTGAGCCAACTGCTCCGGGCTTATCCTACACAATTAAGATGCAGATGCAGGCTCTTTATTTGAAGTGTCATTCTGTATTACATTTAAATTAGCATTCTGTTTTAGATCAGTGCCACTAAAACAGACACGTACGCCTTTTCACCTTTTCAGTAAGGCATATAGACATCAGTGACTGTGTACAGGGCCCTGCTTATACAGGGAGATTCACTGGAAAGAGGCCCTGAATATTCTGTAATAACTCTCACTAGGACAAAGCAATCTAAACGAAACAATGTGCAATGTGCTCCACAGTATATGGAGCTTTGAACAAGCCGGGATGCCCCTGCGTCGGAGCGATGAGGTAGGCGCTGGACAGCCGTCATGACGTTTAACCTCTCTGGAGCACCGCGACAAAATGTGTCTGGCAGAAAACGGAGATCACTTCCAGCGTCGCATGTAATGCAATCGATCACACACACGTTAAGGTATGTAGCGTATTTTTTGGTTCAGATTGCTTTGTCTTAACGGGAGTTACAACAGAATATTCAGGGCCTCTTTCGAGTGAATCTCCCTGTAGCACCCAGGCTTAGTATCGATGACAGTCCTCAGTGAGGTTGACTAGGTAGTGCAGTGTTAGCAGAAAGTTGTGGTGTTCATAAGACTTGTTTTGTTTATGTTATGTTAATATGATCAGAGATATCTTACAGTTCAGGATACTCAGCGACTGCAACCACTAGCCCTTTCTCCATGTTTACATCTGGCCTGCCTCCAGACTCACAAGGTTAATTAGTGAGTGCAGTGGTAGCAAGTTTTGATAGCTCTTAATTTTATTTAATCTCCGTTTGTGTTGGACAGTGCCAGTGAGTTTAAAAAGTCACTTAAAAACTAATTTGTAAAAACAATTGTAATAATGCACTTGACAGTTTTTGAGCGCAAATCAAAAGCTGTTAAGTTGACCTACCTTTTTTTAAACAATGTTCAAAGCGTTTCTGTGTTATGAAGCTGTGCACTTTTTCAAATCAGAATTCTATTCAGACATTTATTCCTTGGACAGGATTTATTTTTAACTGTTACGTTCTATTTGTTTTCAGAAACAAATTCAAAATTGCGCAAAGGTTTCCAGGCTGTGAAGGCTATCATCTTGCTATTAGCTGAAGTAGCCAGCACACGCACAACCTTATGCCAAGCGCAGCTATATGCTAGCATGCTACTCGCCAGAAAAGGTTTAGTCGATTATGCGTTCTAACAAAAAACAGTAAAAGTAATGAACAAAAAATAATGGTTTGCTTATTTGAAAAAGTGACTGAATAACTGATCACCTGAAAAAGTAATGCTCCATTACTTGCTGCCACAGTGTGTTTCCCCATTCATTTACTTGTTTTCTCCTTGCCTTTCTCCTGCTATATTTTAGCTTAGGGTTTTGTTTTCATCTGAGCATCTATCTTTGGAATCGTTTACAAAAATTTCTCTTCAAAGTAGAACAATAACCCCTCTAGGGTGTCAGGTGCCAAGACCAGGAGACCAACCGCAGACTTGACCTAAAAGCTGAAACCTGTGAGCTCTGTATCCCAGTAGTACCTCATAAACCAGGCAGGCTTCAGCTGAGAGAGAAAAACTGGCAGTGCCTGCTGTCCTTACCTCCTATTTCCATACCGCAAGAATAGCAGGCCTAGCCCCATAGCTTCCATCCGCAAGCAGAAGCTGCCTCCCCCCATCCCTAGTATCTAAGTTTGGCCCCACCTACGGTCTGGGCCACTTCTAACACACGCACAACCCACAGCGAGTCATAGATCGAGTGTTCTCACTACCTAAAGGCAGAACACAAGTTTCTGCACATTTTTAGAAGCTTGTCTCATGTCCATGTGTTCATGCTCAGATAAACCAGCTCCTAATGTACAATGTATCATGTTCAAATAAAGGCAGTTTTTATCCCCTGTTTGAATCCATCGGCAGTCGCCAGAGAACAAAATCTCACCATGAGTGAACCACGACAAACCTTTCATTATAGTATGGTTCCATTCAGTTTTTTCATCCCAGCCCTGAAGGCGATCCCTATACCAGAATCTCTACTACGAGGCAGCCAGGCCTTCATATTTTGGGCCTGATTCAGGGATATTTCAGTAATGCAGGATTCACGTCATGTTTTTCTGAAGGCTGAGACACACTTTAGGTCTTTTTTTCTTGGCGGTTCACACTGTATTTTTTGAAGGCTGCATCTGGCTGTGATTCTCTCTGTTGCCAAACAGACAATGGCACTCTAACTGTCAACTGGTTAATGTTATCTAGCATACCTCGCTAGCTGTCATTCTTTTATAGGCAGAAAGCTTTGGCACTGATAAGACCCCCATGTTTTCATCTGTCACTGAAGGCCTGCCTTCATATTCACCTTATTGGTCAACACAGATTAAAAACGCTCATGGCGCAGGCTACTTGACTGTTTCAGGTCGAACTTAGGGCGCCCGGAGCACTCCACACAAAAAGGAGCCTGCCCAGGGCGCACAAAAGGCTAGTTGCCTTGTGTACAGATGGGCCTCTACCATTGAAAACAATTCAAAAAAGCACCTCAAACTGCAAAAAAAAAAAAAAACAAGTAGAATGTGATTCCCCCCCAAATCGCTTTTTCAGAGAAAATACTTGTTGTATTCCACATATGGGATTCAGCTGCATCCCTAGGGACAGGCGCCCATCTTGTGGCTGAATTCAATCCTGTATGAGTTACCCTGATTATCCTCATCCTTCACACCTTCTCAAAGGTCAGAGAGCAGGGCTGCTCTCGTCTCCTCCCTCAAGGTTTGAGAGGCCCTGCTTCACAGAGATTGCAAGAGCTCCTGTGTGGCCAGCCTTGGCAGGCGAGAGGATATTTTCCATTCCATTCCAGACCAGACCTGTGAAATCTGGCCTATATAGGTTGAAACGGTTGTTTATTTCTACATTCCGGTGCCACGACTGCCCTTTAACTCATGCTTCTCTCTTTTTTTTTAATCTGTGAGCTGTTTCAGCAAGGCAAGGATCACTCAACAGATCTGGTGTCAGTTTCGGCGGATTTCACACCCGCTGATGACTTGGGTCTTTACGTCACATTGCGATAGTTTAAATTTTTGCAACATATACGATCTTGCGATATACGAAAACACTGGAAAGGGTTCGTTTAGAAGAGCAATTAAAGGGACTGTTGGGGCTAAAATGAAATTTAATCATCTCTACTGTTTTAAACATGCTCCCCACATGCTATAGCAGTGACACAGTAGTCTCCAGAGCAAGATTTTTTAGGTTCAAAGACTCAGAAAACCCTCTGATAACTTATCTCGCAGGTGGAAGGAACTTCAGAGAAACCACAACTGCTTTGGGGTAGATTTTGGGGGTCAGGCTATTTGAAAAGTTGCTTGTTTTCCCTACTAGCTGGCTAGATTATGAATTCTGTCAAACTGACGAGGCTGAAGATACGCTACGCCACAGAATACAGCATAACATGACAAACATATTACACTCTGGATTGCGCCTTTAAGACAGTAATATGGTACAAAAAAAAAAAATAATAATAATTTGGTCCCACTTTATATCAAGTGTCTCTAATAACTGTGTAGTTACATGTTAACAACATATGCAACAACAATGTAACTACTAATGATTTAGTCACTGTTATAGATGGATTAGAGAAGTACACCTTATGTAATTACACATGTGTATAAACTTCAGCTTTGCCTCATGTAATTACACAAGTGTATCTTAATAGTTGTAACAGCCTATTCTCTCTCATGTAATTACATGAGGGTAATAACACAAATGTAATTACTTTTGTAATATAATAACTTACATTAAGACATTACTTACACTGTATCTGCCAGCTTTTCTAACATTTTGCTAGCAGTTATGTTGCTAGTGCTGAGACACCAGTTTCAATTTTAAACCATTCTGTAATGAGACAGAACAGCAGACGCCCCCTTATCTTAAAATGCAGCTTTTATGACGTTAATTAAATGTGTTGAATTTCCCCCAAAACGACATCTGTATTACCACTCCATTATTACACAGTACCTACATAATAACTACACAGGAACTGTCCACTTATTTTAAAGTTATTTTAACGCACTGCAGGAAAGTTCCTGTGTAAAAAAGTTGGTGTAATTGTGTAATTACACAAGGAATAACTGAAGTTGATACACATGTGTAATTACACATGCTGTACCTCTGTAATCAATCTGTAACACTGACTAAATAATCAGTTGTTATATTGTTGTTACATATGTCATTCATGTGTAACTACACAGTTATTAGAGACAATATAAAGTGGGACCAAAAAACAAACACGATGTTCGGTTGTATAACTTCCTGATACTTCCAATACAGAGAAATCACACCGACGAATCCCTGAAGAATGACCTGCATGAGTTTGACCAAAAAGAATCATTTTCTATTGGTCAGAATGCTCAGAGCACACGATACGACATTCAGCAGTGATTGCTCTTTTGCATGTTGTAGACCTCAGTATTGTGAATACTGTAGTGACAAACAATATATTGTACAGTTCTATTTAATATATACATAAAAAAATACATAAAAAATATTTAAAAGCCACAAATATATCACTGCTGTTAGAAGAAAACCTCGTATCTCCATTTGTGACGTTTTTCAGTTTTTGACATAATTTGAAAATGCCTGTTACCCTTTACATTGTATGTCAAGTTCATGATGAATAGACTAAAAGAAACGGCCCAATATTACTTGGTAAAAATTCTGGTTCCATTGACTTACATTAAGAGTAAAGTAGGTTTTTTCCTTCTCCCGTAAAGTTACCATTTTCAAGGTTTTCTTCCGACAACAGCAATATGTAAACCCATCCAACATCAAACAAATCCTCCTCCATATGATGCACAGCTCAGCTTTGTACAGCTCTAAAGCACTGACACACACACACACACACACACACACACACATGCTCAAATTAATTAAGAGACAGGAAAATGAGTAGGAAATGGGGTCTGGCTCCAGGCACAAATGAAGAGAGAACTGTGTCAAAACTACACCTGCTACATCGATACAGCTGTGTGTGTGGGGAGGAGGCGCCAGCGCGGTTCTTATATCAAAGTTCATCATAGCAGAAAAATGAGCATCGATTTTTCCCACAGCTGCGTCGGAGCGTTCTCTTAAATAAACATGTCAGTCTGTGAGGGAGCTTCACTCCGTGAGCACAGAAGAGCCGTTTTAAATACAGGGATGAAAAAAAGACTTTGACCAAATATTTACTGCTGTACCATAAATCATAACAACATAACAGTCGCAGATACTATTATCGCACGGAAGCCTTTTCAGTGTCACAATCTCAGATCGGTATCTAGGTTAAATGTTAGCCTGCTTAGTATTCAGAAGAAAAGCGTGAGCGCAAAGACATTTAAATAATGAACACGACTCACAGATACATTTTCATTTCACAAAAAATGTACCAAAGACAAAAGACTAAACAATGTTTACATGACAGCGCTGGCTGGTCATAAATATTCAGGGCTGGGGAAGAGGGCCGCAGATCTGTAGAGATATAAACAAGGAAAATCGTTCAAAAGGAAGTCTTCGGCCAAAGGTTTCGTCTCACTGTAATTTGTTAGACTGAACTGAAAAACATAAAGTAGTTCATGACTTACACTACTTCACTAAAACCAATATAATTCATATATACATTGTGTTTATAGACAGAAAATGACAGCGTGTACAATATCAGTTTACGGTGCTGAGAAGTCGAGTGGCGCTTCACTGTTTTACAAAGTACCCCGATCAGGCGTAACATTATGACCACCTGCTTGTTTCTACGCTCATTGTCCATTTTATCAGCTCCACTGATCAGTCTGCATCGATATAGCAGTTGTTTAAGTCAGCTTTAGTTTAGTTTCATGCTTTCAGTTTGCTTGTACAAGCTGGGATTCTAAAAGAGGCATTAGAAATGTCAAAGAATCTCAAAACATGGACATTTGCCACCTCATGGTAATGTTTTTTTGTGTTTTTGAGTGTTATATACATATACATATATATATATATATATATATATATATACAATGGTAATATTAGTAATTATAGTAATTACAGATTAAAACTAGAAGGAAACAACTTCCACAGAAACAGTTTTAAGTTTGGCTGCAGCCCTTCCAGAAGAGTCAGTAAGTAAGGGAGTACATACTGTAGTAGTGTGCAGTTTGCTATTGTTTGGACTATATGGCACCAGAGTACTTGTGTGCTGAGATCCCGAATTATTATGTTCGCATAAAGGGACTCAAGATCCTTCAAGGCCTTCTCCAAATGACCTCTCCATGCTCCACCTACAAATGCGTTTAGCAACTCCTGTAGGAAAAACTGACCAGAAACTGTAGCACAAAACTCTTATTCGTCAACTCTTTGAGTCTAAAGCCCTATTTAGATGAGATTAGTTTTACGTGGGATGTGGCGTAATCAATTTTTACCATTAAGCATTTCTTAATGATTTTAGTCCCATCCAAATGCGCCATGTCAGCCATGTAGACCGACTTTTCCAGTGTCTTTTACCTTCTATAAAAAACGAGCTGTAGAAATAACCTCAGATGTTAATTCTTTGCAAACAGCCATGTTGGTAAAAACGCTGTGGTATTCTGTGAAAAAGTGATTTTTTTTTTTTTTTTT
>JAILXH010252280.1:10428-21199 GCA_023558415.1 Piaractus mesopotamicus
ACCTCAAGGAAAAAAATGGCAGAAAAATATAGGACATTGACTTCTAAGCTAGGCTGTGGTAGAGGTGGGCTGAAATTATAGGCCGCTACATCATCAAAGGCTGTTACAATCAGAAGGAGCCAGTCAAGAAACCTTGAGAAATTCTGACCCAAAGAAAGTGTCAGAAGAGAAATGCTGGTGGATGAAACCAAGTATCACATGTTGTTTAAAAAGGCCAGCAAAATATAAAGTAAAATTTACAAAAGTGCACTTTTTTTGCTGGTGTATCTATTTAAAAGAGTACATGGTGTGAAATGCACCTGTTTTTCCATTGATTTGAAATATAAATGAATGAATGTTTCAGCTGTTGGATTATGTCGTTCTCTTGCCAGCTTACTATTATTCAGGAGGAGACATTGCTAATTGTATGTCATAATAACCACGATTAATTATTTAATTGTCTTTTTGGTCATTTTATACTCCTCTAAAGCATCTACTTTGACTATTAGCTATTTTGTTTGCTAGCCAGCTTAACATACAGGTTGATTTGAAATAATATACTGCAGTGCACACACTCAAAAACATCCCCTTCTACACAGAATCATGTGTAGAATCACAAAAAGCATCGGTTTTTCTGTCAAGAGTGAAAATACTAGCGAAACTCATTCCGTTAATCGATAGTTGAGGTTAGCATACGTGCTAATAGCGTTAGCTGTAGCTTCCTAACTAGCTTATGTCACCTTTTACAAAGTAAGGAATCGACACATCAGCATACCGTTCTAGTTCTAGGTTACATTCTGTTGCTCTTAATGGTCTTTCATCTTCACCTGGAAGAGTAAGGAATTAACTAACTTCCTATTGGCTTCGGCCGCAAGAAGGGAATGCCCTCAAGTCCTTTAGGTACCGATCTTAGGCAGGTACTGAAGCCATAAAACCTGGCACCTTTGGTACTGGACCAATGGGCAATTGAAAAAACACAGTTCCAGTTTTATGCTACGAAAGGATCTGGTGCAGCGGTAAAACACCTTTAGGCACAGGCTTCCTCAGGCACAAAACCACAAAAAAACGAATCGGCATTCGAAGAAGACCCCGGTGCCCCTGACCACGACATTGTACACTTTTGGCCACTGAAAATGTGACTTGGAGACTTACTTGTGTGTTTAGTGTGGTGTTCACTATAAGAATCATCTCTGTGCTGAGACGCTTTTGGAAACCCAGGCCTGTTTAGTTGGACAAGGAACGGATTTTTGTTCATTTGTTAACTTTAACCTCTGTGATGGTTAACGTGACGATGTGGTGACTGTGATGGTCCTACTGGGCTGAGCTGGTGTCGATGTCATAGATGCTGTTCCATTAGCTAAAATTTGCTAGTAAAACTTGATAAAATAAGGTCTCGAATAAAAATTAAGGTGTTAAACAGCTCAGTGATCATAGCAAACTGAATTGTCATCCTCGCACTGTTTGTCATTGTCACAGTGGCAGTGAAACTGCGCGGCTGCTTTCGGTTGACTTCAACAGCACATTTACAGTGTGTGGTTAGGAAAAATCAACAGTGCCTCCACGCCTCTTATCATAAGCGTACTGAAATCACACCAGCCCCTTTTAAAAACATTTCCTGTCCGCTTCCTCTTACTCAAGAGGTTGCCTCAGCAACCCCCTGCCGCTCTCATTGGCCGAGGAGCACGTGGCCTGAATCAGGCTGGATCAGTCAGAGGGAGAGCCAGGTTACTGGTGGAGGAAGTGATGATGTCATGGCTGATGTTGTGTAGTAGAGGGAGGGATGAATGAATGACTCTTGTTCGGCTCAGAAACGCTTCAGGCAGCCTCTTCCTAGTCTCCTTCTCTCTTGCCCAGGACTTTAGACTGCTGCCACACATGGCTCCTGTTCTTCAGCTCAGCAGGTACCGTATATGTACATCACACAGCACACAGACAGATGTGATACTGCTCTCACATGTGGGCGGTTAGTTTCTTCCGTTTTCTCTCGGTTAATAACTGCCTTTAACAGTCGACGCACCATGTGCCTCTGTCTTTCTGTTAAATGCACTTTCTCTTACTTAAATTATAGTTCTTAGAAGCCTAAAGAAACAGATTTATTAAAAATATCTGAAGTTTTTTTTCAACCTCCAGACGTGGCTTAGGTTACTTAAGGTGAAGTATGCGAAGTATGTTAACTTGTCTAGTTCTCATTCAGAATAAACTTGCTACCAGACCAGTTTTGTATCAACAGCTCTATCATAGCAGATGCGTTCGTGTAGCACATAGCACCCTCATTACTGTCTTTAGGTGAAAGGTAATCTGCTTTATCTAGAAGAACCGTACTGGTGGCCTAGTAAAGAGAGAGGCTAAACCAACAAATGGAAGGACATGATATTCCTGGTTAGGGTCTTGGGCAAGACGGAGCCCACCTGCTCTGCTTGGTGATGCTGTGCTGTTCCCAGACTGGGCATGGCTGTGTCCGATTTCCATCGTAGGATGGATCATGAATGTGTAACTTCGCTTTCTAAGCGTGCTGAAGTCAATGCTGTTTCTAATGCTGTATGGGTTTCTTGACTCGTGACTGATGTCCATTTTGTAAGGTCCAAATAATTAACCATTGATTCTTATGTTCTCAGGATTATGCGTCCTGATGACGCCAACATTGTGGGTAATGTCCATGGTGGCACAATCCTGAAAATGATTGAGGAAGCTGGGTGCATCATTGGAACGCGCCACTGCAACACTCAAACCGGGGTGAGTTACTGTCCTGTGGACACTGCAGGTCCCACACCTTAAATCACAAAATGAAGCCTAAGATCCAGTCGTTGTCCCTTGTGCAATTTATATTGTGTAGTAACACAGAAGGTGGCACAAAGTGCAACGTTGGGCTTTTGAGATTTTGGATGGATTTGACTCCCATTATTTGCGCAATCGATTCTACATAGAAAAGATATTCTGTTGTCCGCTCATAGGTTCAATGAATGTCAAAAAAAAACAAACTGCATATTCAAAAATAAGAACTGACCTGAATGGGAACCAAGAGAGCTTCTAGTTCTAGTTCATTTTTCCACCTTCTAGAGACCATCGTAATAACCACAGTTAACGTTTTAACTGTCTTTTTGATCATTTTAATGCTCTTCTAAAGCATGTACGTTGACTATTAGCTACCTTGCTTGCTAGTTAGCTTATCTTTTTGGTTGATTTGAAATAATATACTCAAAATCGTCTACATTTACATAGAATGATGTGCAAAATCACATAAAGCTTCAGTTTTTCTCTGTCAAGTGTGAAAAAACTAGCAAAACTCATTCCGTGCATCGATGGTGGAGGCTAGCATAAGTGCTAACAGCATTAGTGTTAGCTTCCTTACTAGCTTATTCAACCTGAGAGAACTTTTTACAAAGTAATAATTTTAAAAATAAGGGAATCAACACATCAATGCACCATTCTAGTTTATGCTCTGGTGCTCTTATTGGTCATGTAGTGCTTGGTGACTTTATCTTTACCTGGAAGAGCAAAACATTTGCTAACTAGCAATTGGCTTTAACTGCAAGAAGGCCCTGGAGAACCACTGAGTTCTGTTGGTGCCAGTCTTAGGCAAGTATTGACACCAATTCCATCAATTCAGTTAGAGAACCTACAAAATACTGCTAAACACTTTTGTTGTCTGTTTGCTATGTTTGCGTTCAATTTTGGTGTTAATAATAATTCTGTGCTGTAATACCCATGAAGTAGCAGCGTCCCCTTAGTCGTCTGTTTTTAGCCTTTTAATTGCATTTTGTGTATTTTTACTTATGATATTTAGTCGGTTCTGACAGTGCAATTGCTATGTACGTCATTCACTGGGTGCTTCAGATTGCTTTGAGTTTGAAATACATAAATGTCAATGCAAACAGGCTTTCTGTCTGATTAAATTAACAAAACAAAACAGTCCAGTGAAAACAAAGCAGGGCAGGTTTGTAAGACATTCTATTAGCAGGGAGTACCAGCACTCAGGAAGCAAGGGATCATTAGCTTTATTAGATATTAAATATCATCTGGTGTTATAACATATTTAGAAATAATCCTGATATTGAATTTTATGTATTTTAGAAACTGTATTTATAACATTTTTGTCATAGTACTGTTCAGCCCTCAGTTCTTCTCTCAGATTAATGAAAACAACCATCTGGATGCGCTCTGCACCTGCTTTATATCTTCCTAATTGCATCACTCCCTTCTTGTGTTACACCTAGTGCATCATTTGTGTAGCTTATATGAGAAGAAGTTTGGAGTACAGAGCAGATGAACTCAGTAATACGTTACAACACTGAGCTCAAAAAGCCCCCCTTACCAAAATGGAAAATGTAACTGTTACATCTGTTTTACACATGCCTACACTCCTCCTACAGTGGTGCCATAGTAATCTCTACAGTGCAATTTGCTTGTTTTAAGAGTAGGAAAACTTTTTTCTGATGATGTGTCTTGAAGGTGGGAGGAAATTTTGAAAAACTGCAAGCACTTTGGGGCAGATAGTTGGGGGGCTGGGCTGTTTGAAAGTTTTTTTTTGGGGGGTGTTTTGCACTAGCTAGATTTTGTCAGTAATTCTTTCGACGCGTTTACATGCTCTTGGGTAATCGGATATCGGGGAAAACTCTGGGTTTTTTCTGGGTAATTGGTAATTCTACTTTGCAACCCATCAATAAACTCACATAAAAAGATATGACGTAATCGTAAAGTAAAGCGCAAACATCATGGTGCGGCGTTTTTGTGGACTTTGCCGACTTTAGCAGAAAATATGAATATACATCGTCTGGAAGATAAAGGACAATATGAGTGCACATCTATTAGAAGAAAATCGGACCAAAAGTGTTTTGTTGCTGGTTTTGTTCGGTGCTGTGCTAAACGCTGCTTGGTATTTACAGGACGGCAGTCTGTTTTCGCACATGCACAGACTGAGAAAAACGAAAGAAATCAGAGTAAGGGTACACATGCACTGAAAAACCTGATTACTGAACTAAAATCCAGCTTTTTAGATTTCTTAATCGAATTTCTAGGCCTTAATCCAATTTAAGAAATGAGCGTGTGCTGTTTACATGACCACTTAATCGGCTAACTGATCGGATTATTAAGTGCATGTAAATGCACACAGTGTCAGAAAACAAGGTATTGTACAGACACATTTTTGTTTATCAATATACAAACAATGTAAATTTTACCCTCATCTGAATGCAACTTTAAAAATATAATTACAACTGAATATGGTACAGTTGTCTTCCCTAAAAAAAGGTACTGCTGATGTATCCTTTAGGGTACCACGCAAGTCACAGTTTGGTACCTTTTTACAGATAATACATCTAGAATATCACATCTGTATTAGCCTCTACATCAGTGTCTATGCTAGCAGTCAGTATATCTTCAGTGAGGGTAGGAGGACGAAAAACACAAAAAAGGATACAAAATTGTGAATCCTTTGAAACCTATGAATGCTATTTTTTTTGTGTCAAGCTCCAGCTAGCCTAGCGCAGTGCTAATGTTGCTAGCCAAGCCTTGAACTGAGAAGTCAAAGCTGTACCTTCTCCTGCTTGCTTGCAGACCTAGCCCACAGTCTGTAATTGCCCAAAAACCCTGACAAGTTCCTGTAGAGGGCCTTTTGGTTGAGAAATTCATAGTTGATGAAGACAAATTAGTCCACTCAGGGAGACCGACAGTCTCGTGGGGAGGAAAGTCATGTTGGTTAGCTTGCTACTGCTTTTTCTCGGACCTTTCTTAATTAGCTCCTAACTGCTGATTGGCACAATCCAAAAGAAACCCCTTGAGACCTGTACACGGTCAGTACAGAGCAAATGAACCATCTCTGCTCACTCCTAGGACTTCCCAGGACTACATGTTTATTCAGCAAGTGTGAGTTTCTCAAGCGAAGTGGGGCTGCAGGATCTCCTCCATGTGTTTGATCAGCTAAAGAGTGTGGATTTAGCGTACATACAAGAAGATGTAGGTTAAAAGTAAGGTTTCCTTCTTATCCCTTAGAGAGGGTAGCCTGAGAAAGACTCTCCTGCTTAACTGAATGCTGAGGAAGTGAGCCACTGCTGGTGTGACTGAATTGCTGTGGGGAAATTCCAGTTACGTTTGCACGGTGTTTTAACACCGCTGTGGTGTTGGTGGTGCTCAGTCTGTTTTCTTCCAGTAAAAAGGCTATTAGTCATTAGGCAGTGTGTGTTTGTGGTTTTGGAGGCTAAGCTGTGTTACGTTATATTGTTACATCCCTACTTATCTTGTGTATCAAAGTGTGTCATAGCATGTTGTACTGTGACTAGCGTGCTACGTCTACATATACAGTGTTGTATTAAGACACTAAAGCACAGCTCTTGTTTGTTATTGTACTTTTATAGTGAATACTGATATATTAAAAATAAAAAAAAAAAACATTCAGATATAATGTAAGGTGCATTTTCTGCTGCTTCTTATTTTTCTTGTGTCGAAAAACCTATTGAATCAAGATGCCACTGTACTGTTTTGAATCGAATTCTGAATTTGGTGAATCGTTACAACTGTGTCATTGTTTTCTGACTAGCATGTGGGCTTGTGGCTATAGTGTTAGCTTGTGGCTAACACAGCTTCTGGCTAGAACATTAGATGGAATATATGAAAAAATATATAAAGATAGATAAATATAAAATATATAAAGTTTGCTTCAGTTGTACTTTTATCATTTTGAATGCTCGAATAAACTGAATCATAAACATATTAACGTAAGGCACATTTTCAACTTCTTATTTTTGCTGTATGAAAAAAAAATATCGAGACACCCTATCAAATCAAATTATGAATTTTGTAAGTTGTTGCACCCCTGGTATCGTTGCATATTAGCTTGTGGCTAACATATTAGCTTGTGGCTAACATATTAGCTTGTGGTGGGAGCAATAGATCAGAAAAATACGAACTATTCTTCTATAATGGTGAATGTTGTAATCAGTTGAATAAAAAAACAGTGTAGCACATTTTCAGCTTCTCCTTATTTTTGCCTTTAAAAAGGGTTAAATTGAATTCTGAATTTCGTGAGTCGTTGTTTTGTGACTAGCATGTAAGCTTGTGGCTAATGTGTTAGCTTGTGGCTAACATATTAGCTTCTGGCTGGAATATTAGATCAGAAAACATATAAAGTACAGCTTGTTGTAATGATTGTACTTTTATAATAGTGAATGCTCTAATAAACTGAAACACTAATGTAAGGCCCAGTTTCAGCCACTTGTTTCTGCTGTACCAAAAAAATGTTCCAAATCGAGTCACCACTGTACCACATTGAATCAAATTCCGAATTTTGTAAATCGTTTCAAACCTAGTATATTTACTTGTGGCTAGCATATTAGCTTGTAGATAGGACATTATTTTATGACTATATATAGACTATAAAGCACAGCTTTGTCTTATGAATTGTATTTTTGATAATGTTGAATGCACTTAAAAATTGAAAATAGAAACGTGAATAAATTAATGTAAAGCATATTTTAAGTCCTTGTCATTACTGTATCGAAATATGTATTGAATCACTATCGTATTGAATTGTGGTGTTTTGGTGTTCAGCAGTGGCCTTCAGAAAGGCTTAAGTTAGAGTTCAGTCTAGAAAAGAATCCACTGTGCAGCCCTAAGTGAGAAACACTGGAAACATCCTTGTCAAACTGTTGCTTGGCTCAGTTGTTTGTGGTAGAAAATTCAAATTATGCAAAAATGAAATTACAAATAAAGATCCAGAAAGATTTGTTTCATGAAAATATTTGCTCATATAAGAAGCCTCAAAAAATACAGTACTAGCTCTGGCCACTAGAGAACAGCACACAGCCATAAATTGTACAGCACTAGCCATTTAAAACCTGCGTTCACACTGTTAAGGTTGTGTTTATAGCTCTTTAATTGCATATCCACATTTTAAAGTTACCAAAACATAGAACGTGGACTGTACTGTGCAACTATAGACATGCAAGGCTGCTGTCCATGTATGCTAGTGTAGAATCTTTAGAGGTGTCTGTATAAAGCTCTGTTGGTTTAAACTGACAAAATGGTGACGCTAACATATCTGTAGGAGCCACGTATGGATTTGTTTCGTGTCGGTTTGTAATAAAGAGTGCCAGATCAAGTAATCTACCTATGGAGTAAACAGCATACAAGTAAACAAAGAAGTGGAGGCAAGTTAATTTAAACACAGTTACCTGAAGGAGGAGTTAAAAGCTTCTTTTTTGTTTGTCCGTGCAGGATCGCTGCGTGGCTGCCCTGGCTCGAGTGGAACGCACTGATTTTCTGTACCCCATGTTCATCGGTGAGGTGGCCCACGTAAGTGCTGAGATCACCTACACTTCCAAGCACTCCGTGGAGGTGCAGGTCAATGTCCTGTCTGAAAACATCCTCACAGGTTAGTGTCTATGAGAATGTACTGCCTCCTCTCAGTGTGCTAATTATATATGTACTGTGTGTTCTATTTGAGCTGGACAATAACATTGTTCTCAATTAACATTAAAACTTATCACCATTACTGTGATAAATTACATCACGGTATGTTACAGTATGCTTTTCTGAGCATATCCTGGATGTTGTACTCAAAACATACTTCCCAACCTTATGTTTTATTACAAAGAGAGCCTGATTAGTCCTGTTTAATTGCATTTAGTGCAACAAATGTTGAATACAAATAATTGGATTAGTATCGTGATATTACATTTTTGTCCTATCGGCCAACTCTATATTGTATACAGTTTTTTCTTGTTTTCCAGACTAATTAGGTCTAAGCCTAGAATAAAAAAAAGATTTTACTTGTACTACAAGTCCAAGTCTAGATGTAAATCCATGCATGGCTGTATAGGTACAGTATATTTTGGATGTATATTTTGATGGGAAATTGCATGTATTTAGGAAAGGCTTGACTAATTGTCACCTACATGGTGAGATAAAGATGTTAGAGAATGCTTACTTCAAGGTTTTCCTTTGTGAGACTTCTCAAAGGCATCATCTGGCGCATCTAAAAACAGAACCTGTGAAAGTGATACCTACTTTAAAAAGTATGCACGTTTTAGTCATTCCCACCCACTAACTAGGTTTCTTCCATCACACGATGATACCAAGCTGAGAGGGTAAAGCGTTAAATGTGCTTTCGCTGAAACCAGCCGCTGTATCTTTTCAAACTCCCGCTAACACAGCGCCATTGGGCAGCTCAGCAGGCTTGGAGGAGAATGCTAACTGCCAGTTCCATCACATCAGCTAACAGATGCCCGTGTTGGCTAGAGTCATGCAGAGTGATGGTGGGAGAAGGAGGACCATCCTGCCCAGCCAGCTCTCTTAGACTCCCTGCCATAGGTGGCTGTGGCATCACCAGAGATGGAACTTTTGATTGCACCGCTTGGTAGTTTTACGCGTCGCACTTTATATGATGCTTTTTCTGAGCAGATCACACAAAATAAGTGACTTAATTTTACACAGATGAAGTGTGTTGAGATGTAGAGAAGAGTCTTGACTGCACTTGCCTTGCCATGTTCTAAATTCATTTCAAGAAACAATGATAAAATCATTAGTACTAGCCAGCTTTTGAATAGGGGAGGCTATGAAGGTATTCGAGATAAGAACGATTGACAGCACTTGAATGTACTTTTGGGTAAACACACTTTGTTTTTTCTCTAGTTTACGTATGTCTTTAAAAGTGTGCTTGCGTTGATACAAGTGGAGTTTAGTCTGACCTGATCTGAACTGTAGAGCATCACCGGTGAAGCAAATCTGCAGCTAGCTTTGGCTGATTGGCAGTCTTGTACTGTACTACATAATCATCTGTGGAGTGGATGAATCACAGGATTCGAAAAGCAGTTGGTCGTTGATGCTGTCCGTTCCAGATTTACTCATTTACTTGTTCTGGAGTAATATATGCAGAATGAAATCTGTAAAAACCTATTGGTTGGAAAATTATGAAGAGCCTTTTAAAAGTACAAAATTTAATACTTATCTAATACTATATAAAATGGCTTGACTTTTCGCCCTTTTCCCAACTCAGCTTCAGCAAAATCTGAGCAGAGTGAAAGATCTATTTGGTTTGATTCAGTAGACCAAAGCTTGGAATCTAGAATTCAACAGTCCACACATTTCTTCAACTCAGAAAGGCAGATTCAGCCCATCTCAAGATGGTGCCACAGCATTATAAACAAACTTGCCAGCAATTATGCTCATATTCTAATCTCTGAGTCTGAATCTGTCGTGATTATAAATATAGACCCATTCAGAAACACGAGCAGGGCTTTCTCTCTTAAAAATGACAAATTCTTACCTTGAGAGATACTTCTTTGAAGGGGATAATGAATCAGTGGCAGTTAAAGAGAAGGAAGGGGAAGGCAGCAAACATATCAGGACAAAACAAAAGAGGTATCCCCAAGGTGCACAGTGTTACCACAGCAACAGAGTTGTCAAGGAAGCAGGGCTGCCGCGGCAGGGATGAGCTACGGAGTCGATTTGAACATTAGAAGGAACAGGCAGTGACAAAGACACACCATGGCGGGTCCTTCCAGGTTAAGATGAATGATGTCATCGGGAATATGAAAGGGCTCCTTGCAAGAAAAGATATCAGCAAAGCTGGAGTCAGTTTGCATCAGCTGTATAACTAGCATTCATTTATTATGAGCAGCGTTGACATTTTGGGAGTGGTGCATTCCCTTAATGACAGTTAGTGGACCTCTGTAAACTCAGAGCATACAGACAATACTAAATGGTCTTCTTTTTTTTACTTACTGGCTATAATAAGATACTGGCACGCTCAGCAATGGAGACATTTGACAGACATTAAAGAACAGACAAAGAAGTGTCC
>JAILXH010252314.1:5329-15737 GCA_023558415.1 Piaractus mesopotamicus
GGTTGTTTCTTCTTGCATTTATGAGAATTTAAAATAGCAAAAGTATTTTACATAATTAGGATCATCTAAAGTAACTTTACCTGATTGACTTAAGTAATTCATTAACTTTGTGGAATTAAACATACGCAGCAGTTTCTATTAATTAGTCTAAATTAATCAGCAGTCTTTGTAAAGACTAAAATAAGTGCATTAAACATAGACACTAACCTTTCTGGATTAAAGGCAGGATATCAGTAGGCTGTAGACTCTTTTTTTTCAAGGACTGATCTTTTAAAATTGTATAATTCAAAGTAATAAAGCATTTAGGTCAGAAACTAAAGGTCAAAACATCTGAAAAGAGAATGCATTAGAAGTATGAGCATGTCCCCTGTCTTGTGGTCAGTGTCAACATGGATACATACAAAAGTTTTGGGATTTTTTTTTAAGTCTCTTTAGGCTGGACACCCACCTCCCCTGCTGGGCCTCTGGAGAGATAAAAAGGGGTTACAGAGCCTGAAGCAAGGGGTTTTACTTAGTTTTTAAATACAGGGCTGTGTATATAAAAAAATATCACTCTCACTTTGGTCTTCCTTCTGGAAAGAAGGCCACAGCTTTTGTTCTCCATTTCTCACTCTTTCACCTCACAAATCTTTCCCTTGCTCCCTCTCCTCCTCTCTAGTACCATCACATTACAACCAAGGCAGAGAGTACCCTGCTGAAAAAACTCATAGAAACCATTAAAACCACCTGTTGGTTCCCTTTCCAGTTAGTGGAAGTACAGGGTAAGTGTTTCTAATAGGATGATGGGTATGATACAGAATTCTAATAAGATATGATGTAAAACAGAAAAAGCCAAGGTGGCTGCTAGAGACACTTTATTTACTCCAGAAAAAATATTAAGACAATATCCAGCTTCTTTCAGTGTCTCCTGTTTGAAGTAATTCAGGCCCTAGGTAACGTTCTCCATGGCACCACTGGGTGAGCTGATCATTTGCGGTGCGTTTGCGCAGAGATAATGAAAGGACCCTAGGGTGAGTGTGACCTGCGTACGGCACACAGTGTCCGTCCAATTACTCTCATAAATACGGGCCGCAACGGGGCTCAGCGAGACGCTCCTGGCCCGTTTTCAACCTGGACTGGAGCAATGACCCCATTGCAGTGCCACTGGGGGCCGCTTCCAGAACTATTGCAGACGCGGCATAGCTTTTAATGATTACAAATCTCCTCCTGCCTCTGGGCCGGGAAGAGGTAGAACGGCCATGGCTGTTGAGCAGTAAAGATAAGAGATGCCTCAGAAAGCGCTCTCTAGCCAGCCTCTATTTATTCTGTAAAACTCATTCTACAGCCAAATGTCTCATCCGGTGCCTCTTCCTATTGCTCTTTTCTTTCTTCTCCTCCCTCTCATTTTATGGACTAGAGTTTCTCTGCAGGTGGGTCAGTGAGTCGGTATCTGTCACACTGCATTGTCTTGGAGCTTTAATAGTTGTTTCTTATTTTTTTCCCCCCTCCCTGTTATGAATTGCACTGAATAGAAGAAAGGTGAGGCTTCATGACAACATAGTATTAGCAAGAAACAGAAAAGTGTCATGTGTGGTAGCTGTGGAATTCCAAATTGTTACCTGCCAAGCTTTTCAGTTCTACTTAAAAAGAGAGAAAAAAAGCCATTTTTGCTTCTGCTCAGATGGAAATAATAGGAGAATGAGGGTCAACATTTTACATTCAGCTGTCTGTTTCTTACAAGCAGGTTTGCACCCAAAGAAAACAGCACATCTGAAAAACAGTAATTACACGAAAGCGAGAAAATGTCACCAGTAAACATATTTGGCTCCATTCAAGAAAAAAAAAAAAAACACACTTGAAATATTGACGATGATGGATGATTCACAGTTCATACATCTAAATCCTCTGAGAACAAGACAACTTTGCTGGAGGATCTTTTTTATTTTTTTGCAGTGTGTTTCACTGTTTGAGGAAACCGAGACAGCTGACTTTCCACACGTACGTGGAGCAGATCCATGAAAAAAAGTTTTGAGCTAATGCTTTCATCATATTTTTCCCCAAAATTCCACAATACTTCTCCCTGCCTAAGAGCCAAACAGCCAAGAGAGTAACATGCAGTCTTTAATTTAATCTTCTTATTAAAGCCTTCTCTAAATGTCATTGTGTCACAAAGGTGAACATCAGTTTTGGTGAGGAACTTCTATTTGAACAAGGAAGCTAATGCTTAGCAACATACTTTATACTTGGTCACTGTTACTCTGACTGAACAGATAATTCCACATCTAAAATAAGCTCCTCATGATTTGAATTCTGGGCTGAATGTTTTGCTCACACTTGTGTAGAAACTGCCACATTACATCTAACTAACGACAGACTGAGGCAGTGTTGTGGTGCTGGAACTCTGGCAGTACTGCCACTGTACCTTTTGAAACATTTGGTGTGTTACTTTAACCAACATGAGACCCTTTATATCACAACAAGGTGTGGTTGAATAAGCAAAAGACTTTCTCTTAAACATAGATGCTGGCGTCTACACCACTTGGTGGCTTGGAGAAGGTACTACACTGCAGGATTTACTTATACATAGTAATTTTCCTTTGATGATTCTGTAACTACAGAAAACTACTGTACAGCTACATTTTTCATTATCAACGTGCAAAAAATGTAAATGTATCCTCATCCCCAAATGTGTATATTTGTGCCCTTTCAAACATTTAAAAATAGAAAAATAAAAAAATCCTGGAGTCGAAAAAGGATATATGTTGTCAATATAACTTTAAAAATATAAGTTCAATTTGTTACTATTATGTTCCCTGACTAAGGGTACTAACGATGTACCCTTGAGGGTACAAACCCAGTAACAGTTTAGTACCTTTTTTCTGAGAGCGGGTTACAAAACTGATATTCAGTCTTGGGTGCCCCTGGTCAAATTGTGTTTTGTTGATTTAAAAATAAGTTAACATCATCTACAGAGAACACACTTCTGCTCATTTTAATGCACAATTACTGTTTATTAAATTAACATATTGGGGGAAAAAACATAACATGTGGCCTCTGCCAAAATACATTTTATGTTTTTATTTTTAATTTTAAAAATGTTAAACCTAAGTGTGTTCTTTGTAAAGGTGTGTTAATACTTTTGCATGCAACTGTATGATCACTAAAAAATATGTATTCTTAAACAGTTCTTCTGTAAAGGCAATGGTTCTATATTGAACTGTGAACACAAAGAATTTGAATGCATACATGTTTCTTTGCGTAGTCTCTATGATGGAAAACCAGTTTTATATATTTCTTTTAAGAATCAAAAACTTTTGAATAAAAGAACTCTTTTTGAGTGACACTGATCTTCACTCGTCTGTATCTACACAACACTGCTTACTCCTCAGATTCACTCTAGCCTTAAAGGGACTGCAGATTTTTCCTAATCTGTTTTTTCTGCTGTTAGCTGGGGTGTCCAGCTTGGATTTACTGCTGGTCAAATAAAGAATGGTAGTCATTTTCATTGAGAGATTATAGAACTTTTTGAAAGAATGTGATGTAGAATATTTGCTTGCACCAATCAGAATCCGTATGTGACGTAGTGGAAGTCATTTACAAATAAGAATGTAGACAGAATCCTCCATTACAATGTCTCTGATGTAAAGGACTTGCTTAGTTTTACATCTTTGTTAATGTATTTGTCATTTTTCCACAAAAGACTTGGTGGAGCAGTCTTCACTTTCAGAGAGGAGCAAGCTTTTCTTTGAGAATTATAAAGAGAATTGAGAAGGATCTCATGATGTTACTCAAGGTTAGCTACAATTAGTTGTGTAATGTTTACTAGAATATACTCAGTGCTGTGCAGGTTGGGAGTAAAGTTAACATAGTCAGTTAAACCTCATGGTCTTTTGGTCGTAAGTTATTTTAATATATTGGTACATTTCCCCCCGTGTCTAACATTATTAGAATGAGGAACTGAAATGTGGGCCCACATTCAGGCCCTTAAAAGCTTACAATCACACAGCAGCTAGTGTGAGATAAAGTTTTTTGAACCTCCTGTTATCCCCTTACACTGACATGGAATAACACTGAGATGATGAATAAGCATGGTTGTTAGTCCTTCTCGGTTTTCTAATGCACAGTAATGACGTGGCTCCCTTCACTGAGATTACACCTTCATTTTGACTGATGGCTGTCAGTAGGTTGTCCTTGTGGCTCTCACAGATGTGGATAGCCCACGTCAGCCTGTCAGTACTGGTGGCTACTTGTGTTATCTCAGGCAGCAAAACCAGGCACAGAAGCAGGGCCGGCATTCTGTGCCGTGTGTAGATGTGTGCATATGTGTTAGTGCATTAATGTGTGTGTGGTTGTGGAGGTGCTAATGCCCCACAGGCCATTTATAGCTCATTATTCTCTGCTAAATGTGCATTCCCTGCCATATCTGACCCACTCGCCAGCATCCTCCCTCTGCTCAGCTATTGGCATTGCACTTCACGTGTTTGTTTTAGTTAATGAGAATCTCCTTTAATTAGATTTTGATGAGCATTCGGGCATTGATCTGGGAGGGAAGAGTGCCTGTCCAAGAGGAGGAGTTGCCAGCTACACGGACATTGATCTTCTCTCGTCTGTATCCACACAACACTGCTTACTCTTCAGATCTAACTCCAGCCTTAAAGGGGCTGTAAACTTTCCCTAATCTGTTTTTTTTTTTTTCCCCCCTTGCTGTTAGCTGTGGTGTCCTGCAGGGATTTACTACTGGTCAGATACAAAACAATGCAGTTCATTTCCATTAAGAGATTTTGGAACTTTGTGTTTCCTTTGTGGGATTTGGATGAAACAATATTAGAAGTTGTTACCTTGTGCCAATCAGCATAGACCCTTTTCACACTTCTGTATCTGTTGCAGTGGAAGTCGTCACAGTAGAAAACAACATTACAGTGCTGACAGAATTTACAAATAGGAATTTAATATCTCTGATGACGTTTATTTTTACATCTTTATTAGGATTATTATTACCAATTCTTTCCACAAAATATGTTGTTTGTTTAATGAAGCATTTTGCATTTTTTAGAATCTACAAGCTCTTCTTTGAAAATGACCTGCATGACTGTGAAGTCAAGTTTCCCAGCGAGGTCCCCTGTTTAATGTTAATGTTGTTTTGTACAGTGCCTAATGTTGTAAATGTCTAGGTCAGTGTTCCTTTGTAAGCTAACCAACAAAACAATGTTAATTTACTTAAGTGTTGGAGCAATAACATTAGTTACTGTGGAAAAGCACCAGTTTTTATTTTATTTATAGATCCTATCAAATGTTTTCCCTCTCATTCACAGACCACTTCTTACCTTTTTAAATCCATACCGCTTACCCATCCAGCGCCAAAACAGCGGGCGTCAGAAGCCTACTTTCAGTGACTTTGTTAAGTCTGTAAAATTAGATAAATACCTTAATAAGGATGTAAAAATAAGCAAGTCATCTACCTTATAAAGGAAGACATTTTCAGTATTCTTGTTAGTTAATGCTGACACTGCTGTAATGTTTTCCCTAATATGATGACTTCAGCTGCATCAAATATGTAAGTGGGAAAGGGTCTATTGACCTATCCATGCATTCTTTTGTAGTAAATCGTACTCAACCTAGTGAGTAATTGTGCACTGTGCGTTTTGAGTTCCAGTGTCATTTTATGCTACTGTGCTGAAGCTGTTACTGTCACTACACTACAGTACTGTACACTACGCCAGTATCAGTTTTGGAAAATGCCTGTTGCCCTTTACATATTGTGTAAATTTCATGATGAATGGACCAAAAGAAACAGACCAAAATGATTCAGAAAAAAGTCTGGTTCCATTGACTTACATTAAAAGTAAAGTAGATACACAATAAAACCTGTGCGCTATACTACAGGGCAGGGGTGCGGCTAGCCTGCCAACGTCAAGGACTGAGCCAGCCAAACCATCTCAACATGCACCCTGTTTTCCTCAGCCCTCCATTCACTACCTAGCAACTGTTGCTAGCCACTTTATAGCACGTATGTTTACATTTTGGTCGAGAGATGAGCCAGTGTGACTTCTAAAATATACCCCATATATACACATGTTCAGCAAAACCCAGATTCGTCTGTCAGACTGCAAGATGGTGAAGCATGCTTTATCACTGCAGACATCGTGTTTCCACAGCTACAGAGTCCAATGGCGATATGCTTTACACCACTCGAGATGACGCTTGGCATTGCGCATGGTGATCTTAGGCTTGGCAAAGGAAGCTTTTAATCCACACTTTGTCCAGATTCTCTCCACTTGTTTCATTGAGCTATGAGTGAAAATAACTGCAGCTTGTAAAGGTTAACGCCTAGTGTGGTTGGAGGTGAGCTAAAGCACTCTGACGTTCAGTGATTTGCTGGGGTTTGCTGAATTGAATCTATGTGGAACATGCTAATTATCCAATCAGCAAAACAGCCCAAATCAGCACAAATGATAAGACACAAAAGGTTCGATTTGCTGTCATACAGCAGAAAGAATAGCTCATTATTTATGTCTTCTGCTGGTAACTTAAATCCCCTGACTGCTTGGTGTATAATGCCTGCTACACTAGCAGTTTGGTTTATGAGCCAGGCTACTCAGATTGGATGTAATTGGTCAAAGCTTTCAGAGCAAACAATGGATACTATTATCTCCCCCAGTCCCCCGGTAATAAGAGGTGTTTGATAGGAGCAGAGTAGAGAATACTGTGGCTTAAGAACGTTCTTATACTGGCTCTATTTTACAGGGCTGTGGGGGAGGAATTTTTGTGCTTTTCAAAAGTGACTTGCAAACTCGAGCGGTATGAGCTCAGCTAAATGAGGCCTGCAGGACACAAACAGCAAATACAAGTTCAAAACTTATGATGTTCACAAGAGCTGAAGTTCATAAAAAGATCTAACACAGCATTAGGTGATAATATATGTATTATTGTTGATTTATAATGGAATAAAATGAACCCGGTCAAAAGTGACCGGGAACACCAAAATGAATAACTTTGTGTACATCTCATCAATTGTGTTATGCAGAACTTTCAAAATATCTGTGGAATTCCCCTTTAACTGCACATTGTGGAGGTGGGAGCTGCTCGGTGAAGGCTGCCGCTGTCCATGGTGCTAGACTGTATGACTATGGAGTACAGCTTGACTAATATGAATATATTTGTGGCCAACACTGATACAGTTTTTAAGTCACTGCATCCACAAATGCTAATTAAGACTGTACTATGCACAGTGGAATCCCTATGTCAACAACATATGTCAGCGACATCCAGGCTTCTCTGGGCTCAAGACACACAAAACATAAAACATTGAATATCATGTCTGTTTTCAATATTATACAGGTCAAGAAGAGTTTACTGATCACTGCTTGTATTAGCTTTTACATACTATCCCAATGCTTTTGGAAGTGGAATTGAAGTTTGTAAGTTATTAAATATGATTGTTGATGCTCTACTGCAGAGTAGAGAATGGGACTTTCTGTTAATTATGTTCTGATTATTATGTTTTATTTTAAACTGACATTGTCAGCCTTTATTACTGTAACTGACGTGAGCAAGTGGTGACTGTCAGCTTGGCAGTTTCTAAAAACTGGCATATAAGCATGAAATCATTAGAAATGTGTTTGTTATATTCAATATAAATACACTGGCTGTAGCCTCATAAGCACAGGATTGTTTTTGGAGGGCCCCACCTTAAAATATATACATTTATAACTGGCTAATTGAATATTGCGGATTGCTTGTTTGGGGTTCTAATAAGATTAAATTTAAATTACATTCTTAGCAGTCTGGATCCAGGTGTCTGTCTCACAATGCATTATTTCATGGTTTCAAGGTTTAGTCATAGCCTGGATATCTAAACCTGGATTAACAGAGAAAGTTGTTAGCTGCTGTTGTAAAATGAGCTAACTGTGTCTGTGTTTCTTAGATTTTGTGAAGATCACACATTTCAAAGTTAGGAAACCAGTTTAAGTTGAACTTGCTTCTTTAGACAGACCCCAGATCGGCTATTTGTGTTGTCCAACTACAAGCTAAAACAAATGGCATAACGTTAACACCACAAAAAACAAAACATACCTTTATCCTTCAGCTTTTCTCCTCATGTTCTCCTTTAAGTTTTCCGTCTCCAGACGAGAGACATGATTAACCAGTTGTTTTTCCCCCCATTTACTCAAGCATCTCAGACATAATGATACAGTAATAACCCAAAAGATGCTAGGGGGCCCCCGGCAGCTGTGGGGTCCTAAGCAGCTGCTTATGGTGCTTATTGCTAAGAGCTGGCACTAAATCCTAGTGCTTTATCAGTGAAATTTCTGCCAATATGATAAATCCGCATCAATATGTTGTTCGGGGCTTACTATGGTGGTAGCTTTTCATACTGTCCGTGTAAGTTAATGGATATAAGTAAATACTAAAAAAAATTTTTTAAAAAGTTAGTGATTTTGCCTATTTACATTGTTAAGCCAGCTCACTGCTTGACTTGCAGTCTATTCCCCTTAAGACTTAACTAAAAAGGCTACATTTCTAGTTTCTTCTTGTATGCACTGGTGCTCTGGAGCTGTTGCCTTGTTTTGCAGTGTAGACAGGAGCTTCTGTGACTTGTCATCAACATGGCTGGCTATACATTTAACAGGCAGTAATCCAAATCATAGCCTTTCTCCCTCTCTGCTGACAGGGAAAGGCTTATGGAAATACTCAGTAATCTGCTGTCAACTGAACACATGCAAAATAAAAAAAATAAAAAAAACCCTTTAAACTTAGGGATGCCTGGAAATCATGATTTTTCTTTTACCCTCCTTTGTAGCACGCAACAGAGAGGCATATATAAGAAGACTTTTTTTAAACATACATCCAGGCAATTTTTGGTCATTAGCCTTGGTGAGGAAAATTACTATCGACATGCAATCATCCCGCTGGTATGGAACTCAGATGAGCTGCACTGTGGTGAATGACTGCTGGTATTGCTTCAGATAATATGCACTAGTACCGTATTCAGTGTATTCACTGTATTCAATATCAATACAGCAATATATCACAAATAAACTCTTAACAATAGGTAAGTCTATACAGTCTGGACTGTATTGATATTTATGCATCTGCGTTTGCACAGACCGTGTATTAATTCAAGTCTAAGAGTGCGATTTCTGTAAAGGTGGAAAACCTATGCTCCAGTAGATTCTAAAAAGTCTTTTTAGCAGCTCAGCATAAATTGAAAGTGTGAGTCATTGGAAGACTTTGGGTTACTGCAACTTCTCAGAGAGAAAGCACCACTGCTAGTGACAATGAAAAGAAGAAAATATGTGGAATTGCCAAAACATGGTCTTGATCTTCCACACAAACATGCGGAAAAGTTAGATTCTATACTGTTACTGCTTGGCCAACAGCTACTGATCATGTTAAAGGATTGTATGAATTACATTTTTTTTTTACATTCTGTTCTTAGTATATGATATTTTATCATTACTGAAAAACTGCTGTTTATTATACGTCAAATTCAAATGTGAACATTGGTTCCACATGAATGAAATATATTACATCAACACAATTACTGCTGTGTGCTTGGAAAAACCCAAAATGCATTTGAGTCATTCCACACTAACTCTCTAGCCTGTCCAGTCACATTATGGATTTCCATGAAGAAATTCAAGCAAAACCAATGTAGCTCATGAAACCATGCAAGTTTGGTAAACGTTTCAAGGAAATAGAATATGTGCCTTTTGAAATAGTTTACAGTCAAAGGGCCTATAAAATTGATTTTTTAAAGATTATTTTAAGTACCATTTTAAAGTCATGGTGTAGCTTCAAATATTGCATTTAGAAATAAATTATTCACAGGTTATTCACAGAAACGTAGGAATACTACATATATTTTGAAAAAATATTATTATATATACTATGATAAATATGATCAAATATTGCACAAGCTGTCATAAAACAGTACATCATCCAATAAATTAACCTGTTGTAGGAATGTATTAATATGGCACCAGTTGATTTAAATTAAAATTATTCTTAGTGCTGTATTTATGTCCAGTTAATATTTCAGTTCAGTCATTTTGTAAGCAGTTAAAGACAATATTCAAAGTTTATCGCTTATTATTCATAACTAAATATCTAATTGGATCACAGCATTGAATTTTTCATATGGTTGCATGAATTACATGCAAAGTTTTTGTTGGATTTTTTTCATGGAACTGATGACATGTCCAGACAGGTCCTAGGTGAAATGGCATGGAATGACCCATTTCTCTCACTCTCCATGCATGCATACGCATGGATCACACAGAAATTATTCATGCGTTAGAAATTTGAGTTTAAAAGCAAAAAAATTTAATTTAAATGCTAGTATTTTTAAGCTAAAACAACATCAAGGTGACTAGCTTATCTGTTGCTGCAGTTTTATCAAACAGTTGAACTATAGTCAGTAACTACA
>JAILXH010252321.1:656-10868 GCA_023558415.1 Piaractus mesopotamicus
TTCCAGAATGGAAACTTCATCAAAGCAGATATTGGAAGGTACAGTTGTTTGACTGAGAAACTACAAAAGAATGAAAATGACAGCGGAAATTATGAACATTTCCTCACTGCTGTAAGAAGAGCTTGTATGTTTGAAACTGTAACTTGATAGAAGAAGGAAAACTTTAATAACTTTAATGTATGTTAATGTACCAAACATTTATTAAGTAGATTTAGACCATTGGTCCATTTGTCATTACACCTTGTACACTACCAGTCAGTTTAGACACATCTAGTCAGAGAAGCCTTCTGTTTTACTCATTTTAGAAAAAAAAAGCGGAGGTTTTCATTCAAAGTATTAACAATTTGAAGGGCCCATGTAAAGGAAAACATAATTTTCCGTTTTTTTTTGTTTTTTTTTTAAATAAAAATATGTAATAATTCTAATATATATAGTCTGCAAATATGATGAATGACCAAAGATGAATGGATCAAAACAAACGGCACAGAACGACTTAAACTAAAAGACTGGTTCCAGTGACATACATTAAAAGTAAAGTATGTTTTTTTTTCCTTCCTTATCATTTTGGAGATATGAGGTTTTGCTCCGACAGCAGCGATATATCAATCTTAACAGCACAGTAACAAAAGCAGCCTGTTTAATTCTAAGAGATAATGATGAACAGAGATTGGAAAATGAATCAAGACTGTTTTTGGTACATAAAACCACACAAATGTCATAAGTGGATTTCAGGGCGGAATAAAATAATATACAGAACAAATGTAGGATGTGGCCTCATTTTCCTCATTTTGGAAATAAATTTACACATTTAGATAAGACCTTTTCAAGTACTTAAGCATTAGCCTGCAGGCTAAAACATGTTTTAAACATATATTCAACCAGGTGTGTCTAAACTTATGACTGTTAGTGTAATGGGCAGCTGGCATTATCAAATAGTGGTAAAAAAAATAACAACCAAAAAAAAAATGAGGTTAGGAGATTATAACATGACAGCGATGTTATGCTTGACCCTTCTCACAGCGATGTGACATGATGTGGACGGACTGTTGAAATAAGACACATTTGTACCACTTAGACTTCTTCTCACACACAGTACAAGCACGCTCTCGGCTTTGTTCCGCCGCCTTCTGTGTGCTACTGTTTTCTGCCACGTTTTGCAACAACAACAAAATAAGCAAATAACAACAAAAAAGCCATATCTTTCTCTCACAGCAGCTGTGGCAGGCAGAAATCTCATTAAACTTTCCCTGCTTTCTTTCCATCCCTCTCTCCCCCTCTCGCTCTCTCTCTCTCTGTGGAGCACGGGGGGCGGTGGTTTGGGGGGACGGGTGCTGGTGAGATGTGATGGCTCTGTCGCTGGTCTCTGGTGGTGTCTCTGGGACGATGCAGATGGCTTCACAGAGATGCCACACTAACTAATGAGAATGAGCCTCAGCAGTGCAGACTCGCTACTCTGTTTGTTCAGAGCTGACAGAAAAACACACACCCCCATGTACACGCACACGCATGCACGCGCACACACACACACACACGCACGCACACACACGATCTTTCTCTTATTCTTGTTCTCTCAAGTAAAAGAACACATAAAACACTTGTTAACGCAGGTACTCACATACACATACAAATGTTTGTTTTTATACTTTGCCAGGTCATGGGGTCAATTATATGTTCACCCCTGGTCAGCAAATAAATACTTTTTTCACTAAAGTTTTTAGTAAAATGCTATATTAAAGTTTGTTCCCTGTGGAGGATGTGTTAACTTACTGTCCTTTAGAAAATCTACATAACATGCAATTTGGCCAGGGCTGTAATGACTTAAATGACTAAAATCTCTTTATATTAATTCAATTAAAATTTAAGAAAGTTTTTGCCCTCTCCTGTAAATATTTTGGGTATTTATTTATTTATTTATTTATTTATTTATTATTTATTTATTTATTTAGTTAGTCTATTCTATTTTGGACAGTAGCAATATATTTAACAAACTCCATTACTAAATATAATGTCAAACCTATCAATATTTAATTTGTTCACTCTTTATTTTTGCACACTTTACTGCCACTTTAACTCTTCCATCCTTTCAATCTTGAAGCCAACAAGGTACAGCTGAGTCATCACAACAAAAGCTGCTCCCAAACACAGTGTCACTGACATTATGATCCCCTTCAAAGAGACACTAACATTTAGAAAATCAACTACCCAAACTCACCTCAGCTGCCATCAAATGTCTTTCTCATCTGCATCTAAAATGGCTAAAGGAGACGTTTATTAAATATAAGATTTTCCATTTCTAAAAGGAAGAAAATAAGTGAAAAAACAGGAGTTTCTTAAACTGAAGTAATTTGTTGCCGAGTTGCCGTTGAGTCTAAATTTGTAATCGGGATGAATAGAATCATGGAAAACCAACTAACTTCTAAAACTGAACTTGCAAAAAATATCCCTATAAATTTCTTTGAAAAATTGAAAGCAAGTCTCCTGAAAGGAATGGACACCGTAATAGAAGTAAAGAGTGGACGCACTAAATACTGAAAATTTTGATATAATGTTTAGTTGTTGAGGCTGCTGTTTTTTTTCCCGTATTAAATATATATTTTCTGCTTTTCCTCTGAAATTACATAACGTGCGTACTAGCTGTTTTTACTGGAATTTAAATAAATGAAAAAGTGGTTTCTGGTTTTATTTATGCAATAATAACATTTCCCATATGTATTATATAAGCACCTATGTGCAATGATAATACACCTCAATATATATTAAATACATGTACATAACTATATGTAGTAAGAATTTGCTGTACCATTGGCGGTTACTGTTTTTGACTGTGTACTGTCTTTATTTTGTTTTGTTCTGAAACATATAGGAAAACAAGCATGATTTGACAGTTTTCTTTTCCAAACTTTTGTTAAAGGCACACACTGAAACACTTTTGGCTCAAAGGTGGTTTAAACACCTGAAAGCAATGAGTGCTGACATCACAACAAGGGGATAAAAGGTGTGGAGTAAGGTGTTATCCATAAGGGAACGACTCTTGTGGGTTCTTCCATTTATTTTGTGACAAGACAGACAGATTTCTGTGTAATATTATAATAATATAAATTTATTAGAAACTTATGAAGAAAACATTCTTATTTATCAAAACTCATTAAAACAGTCACATCTTTTAGAAAATGGTATCCTACATATGGCTTTGTTACGGAGCCCCACTGGTGACATCCCATATAAATAAAAATAATGCATGGCCACACCTTAACAACGCGTGGGAATGAGATTATTAAGTCGTGACCATGCATTAGGATCTCGTTCCCATGCCTTATTAAGTCGTGGCCTCAACTTAATTATCTTGTTCCCATGCCTTACCAAGTCGTGGCCAAGCTTTATTTTTATTTATACAAGATGTCACCAGCGGGGCTCCGTACTTTGTCTATATCAGAGGATCTCTCTCATGTTTTGTAATTCTGTAAGTTTTTAATTCTTCCATCAGCTTAGGAGTACAGTTAGTTAAACAGGTCCAAGTAAACATGCTTTTGGTCATTTTTTGGTCATTATCGCAGCAACATCACCTGCAAATTTTGGCGACAATCGAATCGATATTTCTAAAGATGCACTCTGAAGGTTGTTTTTGCACAATAAAAGTAACTTGATTACTGAGCTGTGTTATAAGTCACAGAATTCACACCTATATAATTTAAATCTCCCTTTTGGTAGCTGTAATACACCAATTAGAAGCATATAAATAACTCAAAGACAGAACTAGCCTGGCTAAAGTACAACCTCCCAGTGGCTGGGTTAGTTTGCTATGTTTGACACTGTCTCTTTCACTATTCATCTTTATTTTGATGCATATATTTTTTCTAAATTAGGTTGAAACGTTTGTCCAGTTTAAACATAGAACTGAATTTCATCTATTTATCTATTTCCCAGCCTGCTACAATTAACCTGGCCTATGGGGTAAGTTGTAACATCTGCACTCGCTTCACTTACAGCTGAATTTTTCACAAATTGTAGTAAAGTTTAATTGATTTGTAGACGAGCTGCGTAGGTTGCTTGTATTAAAAAAAAATCATTAATCTTGCTGAAATTCTTTTAAAATTATTTACCAAAATGTATCAGGTTGTGTTCTGCTTTCCCCTACCCCATTTTTTAATGTTGTGATTCTGAGAGCCATTGCTGCTGTTGGTGCTAAGCTGAAAGTTTGTTGATGCTAAAAATGGTATATGCTGTAATATAAACTCCATGTTTTAAGTTTTGTATACACTATACGTTGTGATATCACATGTTTTTGATTATGCAGCAGCCAAGTTTCCCTTGGAAGAGACAATAAAGATTTACTCCTGCTGAACTTTGATGGGCAGTGTATCTCCAGAGTGTATTCACACAGCATTTGGTTGCTGTCTGAAAGGAGCCCATGATGGCGGTTAAAGTGAGCAGCGTCCCTGGAAAAGCGAGCAGTCAGGAGCATCAAGACGGCAATTCAAATCCCAATTTCCCCCCACGTCTGTGCGATCACAGAGCGGCTGTCAGTCTGAATCGGACAGCACTGAGCTCAGTGTGAGGTGCTGAGGTGACAGCAAACACAACACTCCTCCAGCCCAGAGCCAGGGCAGGACGGACAGAGAAAATCGGCCCTCCAGCTAGGCTAGCATGGCAGGCAGAATGGAGAGCAGCACACTGAGGAGGGAGCAACTGACCGCTGAAAGCACAGAGGTCATTCAAACACACAATCTCAGTCTCAATTCAGTAAAATGCAACAGTTTTGCTCATGTTTGTACTTTGCGACTCTGGAACATGAGTGCCTGAGAGAAAGCGCGTTGTTAAGGACGGGTTCCTAAAGACGTGCTGTTAAGGACATTTTGTTAAAGATGTGGCTGAAAAGGCTTAAATAGTGCACCTGCATCACTAACTAGGCTAGCTACTCTAGCTATTTTAGCTAGGTCCAGAACGAATTAAAATACATTTCTTTGGCAAAGAACAATGACCACTGAGATCAAAATACCTCAAGTAGAAGACTAGAAGTCCTCATCAGCATTCAGTTTGGCGCTGGTTAGCACTGTTAGCTCATTAGCTTTTCTGAAGAGAGACACACAAAGTATAATCGATTCATTTTTTGTCCAGATGCCAAGCATATGTTGCAGAAACCAGTGGTCCACATTCATGGACCACTATTGGAGAACCGCGTTCACACCATGTGAATATTTCGTGTCACCTAATATACCCAAAATACCCAGAACATTAAGAGCCTGTGAAAACATGAAAGCAGCTGCATCAAACTGCTTCCTTCTCTCAAATGTCAGAATATCCTGTTCTTTAATATCCTCTGTACAAATAATTGACTAATTTGTGAAATGACTTGACAGTTTTGCTGATCTGCATGTGTCCACTTTGTCCCTCAAAACTTCAGCTCACCTTCTATCTAACAATAAGCACTTCTTTTTAGCTTTAACCTCTCTCTCTCTCTTTTGCTCTCTCTCTCTCTCTTTAAATCCTGACTTTCTCTCCTATTCTTTCTCTTCATTTTGCTGAAATATCACACAGAGCTGTAGAGAACGGTGAAAGCCCACCCGGGGGGTAACACATAAAGCTGCTCATTAAAAGTGACCCCCCCCAAGAGCCCTTTCAGCTTCCGCACTGACAGGCTGGAAGTCGCCTCCCGTGGCCACTAACATGGTGCTCTCTGCAGGAGACTGGACCAGCAGCCCGCCATCACATTGACCATTACTGCTTGATATACTGACAGAGCTTCTGAACAGAGCTTATTCATAGAGTTTTTTTTTTTATTTTTTTTTTTAACTGTAGCAGAGTTAAAATACCTATTAAAAAATTAATAATGTAATGAAATTTAAAGGCTTGAGAAGGTCATTCTCGCACCCTTAGAGCCCAGCCCCCTTTTGTATATCTACTGAGAAAAATCCATTAAAAAAATATTGGCAACTGTTCCGAAGTAAGCTTTTAGATCCCATTCGGCACCATCGTTACAAAAGTATAATCACGTGTACAGCCAACGTGTCACAATATATGGCTAAAAGTTTGTACCTTTAAAGCAATAGCAGCATGTTGCTAAAAGAAAGAGGACAGATCTACGATACACCCCCCCTCCCCCAACACACACACACACAACCCTCCGAGCTGCCATGACACCGAGCCTGTCCTGTTTATTTATAGCGATCTCTCCCTGTGTTTGAGTGACGGCCAGAGAAGCAATGGAGTTTCAACAGTAGGAAGCAATTTAGCTCTCGGCATTCAAATGCTGCTTCCTGAGCCCCTTCTCTCCCCACCATAAACATAAAATACATCATTCCATTATTTTATCAAAGCTCTGCTTCCTCCCAGAGGGGCCGGACCCATAGCAAAGCCTGAATTCAATCACACACCCAATGAGTCTGCAACAAACACAACAAAAACAACAAAGAAAATACTACATTCCAAAATGTAACATTGTTGGGATTTTGCCTTTTGCATAATAACAGTTGACCAAGTGATTTCTGCTCTTTACTTTGATGAAATATGAGTTTAATGCATCGGCTCCCATCAGCTCCAGCTCCACCCTGGCTCCGCCTACTCCTCAACACACACCTGTGGCTAGATACTCTGGTATTTTAGAGCTGCATTCCAAAAGCTATGCTACAGCCAAGAAAGGTTGGTCCTCGGTAGTAAGGCCTTCTGGTCATGTCATCAGAAAAGGAGTTCCAGTGCACAAAATTGATGGAGAAAATAATGTTCAACTCACTGAAAGCAGGTACATTTCACATCCTGCAATCAATTTACATCCTTTTAAAGTAAATAAATAGTGTTTTAAATGTTACTGGCATTTTTAAACAGTGTGTAGTGGTTGGATTCATCTGCCCGTAGTTCTCTTGAATTTTCTTCTGGCCAGACACTAACATTTGTGGCCCTCAGATGATGGCGTCTTCAGAAATCATCAGCATGCATGTTGCATTTCTCAGTTGTATTTAAGGGATCTTATTGATTGGAACAGCCTTCAACGACATAGTGGTCTAGAAATACGGCCCACCTAGACCACAGTCTAGCTTTTAGAATGCAGCTATAGGCTGCGTTTAGACCGCGGAGCATATGTCACTCAAACAGCCATTATATACTAAGGTAGTAAGGAAGGTTTTTGTTTTTTGTTTTTTTTCAATGCGAATCTCCATGGATCAAGTTAAAAAAAATGTTTAACTTAAGCGGATAAGGTTAACTTGTCTTGTGTCACTTTAATGAGGTTATCAATCAAAAAAGAGGGCAGGTAAAATAGAACGAGTGATTGTGATTGAAAATAATATGCAGCTCAAATAAATTTACTGGCATATGTACTATTCTCTACATTGCCATCATTGATGTTTGCCAAAACACCTTAAAAAAATAGACGACAAGTACTTCACACCACAGTAGCTTATAGAGTAGTTTACTTTAATGGAGGAATACAGTGTTGTGTCACTTTTCTTGCTGACTGTGGTGTTTAAAGCACTTGCTAACATTGCTTATGTTCGCATGAGCCGAGTGAATGAACGAACAAAAGAATGAAACCTGATGAACCTTTTATCCTAGTCTTTCTCCTCCAAAAAGAAATGACACTAGTGCTAGTTTCTTTAGTCTATCCACTTAGTGTTAACTTCCCACCCATTACACTGTTCATAAAGATGCAGCCTGCTCCTTCTCCGCTTTGCAAAACTTGACACAACCAGGCTCCTCATGCTTCAGACGTGTTTTCTTATTTATTAATTTATTTTTAAGCTCCACCATCTGAATGCAGCCATACACTGCTTTGTTTGGCTTCACTCCTTTCAAAGTCTTGCCATTTGCCATCTTGCCAGTTTTCCTTTCTGTCCAGTAACTTGACCCTTGCTCTTTTTTTGCTGTTTTTTTCCAATTGTGGGTTAACCCTGTGTTTATTTATTGACCCCTGCCTGTTGACTGACTATTGGAGGCCCCTGGACAAAGCTATTCGGTGTATGTCTTCTGTCCATTTTAGCTTGATACATTTTGACTTTGTCCACTACTGCTGCATTCACCAAAAACAGCCCGTCCCAAGCTTTATTGCACATTTACCCCCCCACCCCTCCGTTTCTGCAATATGAATCTGTCACAAGATTTATGGCCGGGAACTTTGTTAATCATTTACATGCGGGCCAATATCGCAGGACTTCATTAGACTTATAATCTAAAGATCAAATCTCATCTCTGATGTTGGTAAATCTAATTATTGCTTTTTTCAAATTGGATTTCATGCATATTATTCCTGGTTGTGTTTTTGTTTTTTGTTTTTTTTTTCCCACTTGCTGGTTCTCTCTGCCTCGCTCACTGTCTGAACAGAGATGATGAAATCAGAGGGGCTTTAATATTGGAGGAGCTGATAGATGTGTTTATTTTCATCATGGCTGCCATCTCTGAGTGTCTAAAGGCCATGCACACACACAAACACACACACACACACACCAAGACTAGGCTGCAGTGGGAGAGACGCTTCTCTAAGCATTATTAATCACATTGCAGCCCAGCATCAAGGTGTAAAAAGGACATGGGCACAAGAAGGAGAAATAAAGAGGAAAAGAGCACCGAGATTAGTAGCAACCCAAGGAAACTGTCATGGGAAAGCAAAGACTAATGCTTACCCCAGGTGTAACCCTTAAATGCATGAGTGCTTTGCCAATCTGTCATGAAGGAGATGTTGAGGCAGGATGTATGGAGTAAAATAGAAAATCTCAATGAAAACAAACACTGGGTATATATACACAATACACACACAAAAAATGACATTTAACAAAGGGCCACAATGGCAATAAATACACAGAGATTAGCCACTTGAAACACCTGGAAACACAGACTAATGGAGAAAGACTAACAATAAGAAACAGGTGAACAGAATAACAAGGGGGCGGAGCTAGCATGAACAGGGCAGAGACTGGATAGACAGGAGGTGCGTTTGAAATTGCTCTCTATTAAAACAAATTGAGCACTAGGGCTTTAGTTAAGACCTCACTTATCAAGTCCAAGACAAGTCCAAGAACATGACTAAACAAGATCAAGTCAGGACAGAGTCTAAAGGCAGTCAAGACCAAGTCAAGACAGAGTTAAGATAGACACTCAGAAAATAAGCGCTCTTAGAAATGAAGTCTGGACAGACTCCAGTCCAGATTTCTTGATCTTTTAGATTCTTGGTGAAGTCATTTAAAAGTGAGTTATGCCATTACAGATTAACAGAGTGATAGAATTATTACAGAATCATTATAGCACTATAGCACTCATTATAGAGTTACTACTTATATTTTGCTACACTGTAATACAACATTATATAATTATTTACACAGTTATTATGAATTGTATTGGATTAAGTTATATTCTTTATTAGCAGGTTTGAGTTTGCACTTCTGGCACGTTTCCATGTTTTTCAATGTCAGGATTTGGTACAAACATGGCAAAAATTGCACTATAACTATATATATGCACTATAACTCTTCAGCAGATTCAAATCATGATAAAGTATCTTCTCTTCTACTTACATAAATGTTGCAGTTTTCCAGTACAAGTGGCCAAATCAAGTACAAATGAATGCAACAATTTGGTTTAAATTGGTCATTGAGTCAATGTGCAGCAGTTTAAAAAAAAGTGCACAAAACAATACAATCTACAGCTCTCACAATATTTTAATATAAAATTAGTTATATTTAGTTTGTCACTTATCAGACTATCAAACAGATTGTTGGTTTATAGCTGTTTGTACACTGATATTTTATCAGACACTAGGCTTTACCAAACACATTAAACTACATATTACTGCCCGCAACTAACTGTGCATTGTTATACTATTTTATTTATTTATTTGCCATTTCATTAGTGAAAAATCATTCAAAACCATTTAGGAGGGTTAAATATCTCTTCAAGGTAAAAACGCTTTGCCAATAACCTCACAAGCGGCCTACCAGTTTTACTCTTACTTTGTTGTTCGAGTGTCCTAACTTGTTTTGCCACTGATGCATCTGTTAGATTGTGACTTGACTGCATTTAACTCCAGCTGAGGATGAAAGAGAAGATGAATGGCGCTCTCCTTAATATTTCAACAAAGTCTTCACTTCCAATTTCCCATCCGCACGCCCAAACTGAGGCGAAGTCTCACTGAATAAAACTCAACAGACGTGACACTGTCACTGTCGCTGACACACCACGCAGAGTCACACAGGAAGATCCTTTACAGCGGAATCATCGCGGTGAATCTAC
>JAILXH010252432.1:32247-49090 GCA_023558415.1 Piaractus mesopotamicus
CAAAATAATTCCAGTTCCAAAACAAAAGGAATTGTAAACCTGTTGCAATTATGCATTTTATTAAATCTTCCTGGTGTGAAGATTAGAACCATTTGTGGCCATAATTTAGTTGTCTAGCTACTTGTGCTTGTATTTTATCCAAGCCATTTTGAGCTGACTGTTCATCCATAGAGCCATGGCAAGGCTAACCAGGCCGGAGGTCATTTCCATCCTCATGCCTGTGAGCAGAATACAAGCCAAATCTCTTGGATCTTTTGAGAAGCAGCCTTGGATCCTCTGGATTCATAGCCTTTATGGGATATGAAGTGAAATCAGTGCAGTTTGGGTATTTCCAGTCCTTTCCAGGTGATGTGCTTCAGCCCATGGGAGAAGCTATGAGTCTTTAAGCATACTGATGCGGGCAAAGATTTTCAGTGCAGGCCCAAGTTTGATGTTCATGGTGCTCATGAGATGGTCTTCTTTCAGTAGCAGCAAAGCCTGGCCATCAATCTCCTGAGCACGGAACTCTTCGGCTATTTCCTGGCAGCCTAAGGGCAGGAAAGAGAGGTTCTGACTTAAAAACTTCACAGACCATTATGTTACATAGACCCTTGAGGATCAGCAATGATCCACAGTATGGAGCAAGTGGAATCAGGTGTGCTCCTGCCTGACTGGAATGAAAACATGCAGCCACTGGCCATTTTATGCATAAGATCAGACATCCCTGCTCTAACTAATCACTAAATGTTTTAGTGCCTGCTGTGAGCATCCTAGCCAACAAGATGTTTGGGTGAATCAAGGCAAATCAGGATCCAACAAACAACATCTACAGTTCACTCATTTTTTCCTATGTACTCGAAGGTATATTGCATTATCATTGTAGCAGTATTTTGTCCATTTCAAGCAGCCCTGTTGCTGCCTTCAAGATGTTCTTTCTCCATTGCTAGATTGATAACCGACTCCGTTTAGGAACAGATTACTTGGATAAATTTGACCCCTTTTTTTATTTTTCAAATATTGCAACATTTCTCAAATTTAAAATATTACAATGTAACTTTTGCCCAATATCATTCAGCCCTTTTATGTTCTTTTAATTTGACAAAGCAAATCTTAGACAAAGCAACCTCTAGTGAAACATCATACGAGTCCCATGTGACAGTCCGCAGCGCTGTTGTCTCAGCGGTGCCAAAGCCTACCTGGCAGAGAGCAGATAAACTCATACACATCCTCCACGTTCCATTTGGCAGGGTCACTGGGCAGGAAGTGCTGCGTGAGGAGAGGCAGCTCCCTGCTGTGACTCTCTCCATGCTCTGACCCCCTCTCCCTGCGTAGTAGCCTCTGGGCTCCAGAGCTGGCCACAGACAGGGGCGAGGGAGGCTCTTCATAGCTGGACATGTCTGAGCACTGGGTGGATTCTCCATGACTCAGGTGGGAGAGGCGTGGGGAGGACACTGACCCCACTGTGCCTGTGTGAGTGCTGTGATTCTGGAAGACAGAAACAACAAAGTGAGATCAAAATCAGGTAGGGGAAAACTGTCCTGAGGAAAAGGTCAATGTGCTTGCTACACCTTACTTGTTTTTTGGCCTCTGAACTAGTACTGTGGTGACTGTTATTGGAGGCTTTTTGTTTCTTGGGGTTCTCAGGAGTGGGCCGTCTTGGAAAAAGACCTATCCGCTTTGTGCATCCCACATTATACCTAATAAATGAAATAACAACCAATAGCAAATACTCAAAACGCCTGAATAGCATTTGGTTATCGTGTTTTACAGAGAACTATACTTAAAGTTCTTGTATAATACCTCTTTGCACATACTGTAGAACAAAACCGCTTTGATCTTTTGAAGTTGTAAGCAAAGTCTACTTTTCCACACAGTTCGCAGGAGAGTGTCGGCTCCTCCTCCTGGTTCTTTAACTCTGTAGGGGGAATTCAAGTGAACGTTTTCACAATGAAAGAGAAAAACTGATTTTGCTTGAGCTTAACCATGGCATTGCCAGTCCTTCTTAGCTTTAAGCCAGTTAACCACTGAATGTCACATTTATTTAGAATAACCAAGTGGTTGAATATCCAGTCATATATGCCTCTACACACCTTGCTGTGAGAGATCTTCCATCTCAGAGTCTGCTGTGTGAGAGTCATGAGCCTTTTTCTCCAGGTCTGAGTACAACTGATGCTGTTTCTGCTTCTTGAGATTCTCAATCAGCAACGAAGGCCGTTCCACCTAGAACGAATCAAGAGATGTTATACAGAACCACCCAAAAGGGTAAATGCCCACTCACTGAGTTAAAACTGCTCTATTAGGGCCTTTTATGTATTCTCACAAGTTACACTTCTGCTGAAACTTCACACTGAAGCTTTAGCAGTACAAAATTTAACTGTCCACTAGAGGGAAGTGTGTTTCTATAGATAAAAAGCTCTGGCTAAAAATAGGACTCGTCTGACCCTACACCAACCCCAGACACAACACAAACATGCACAGACCTGCAGCTTTTAGTCTCAATACTAAAGAAACCCTATCAGCATCATGTCAGTCTCAATCCCAGTAGCCAATTTAACGGCAACATACACAGAATCTGGACTTACTAAGGATGTGTGAGTGGACTGTGCTATGAAGACATAAAAGAGAGGCACTCACAGGGAAAGGCTCTGCTCCCTCCTGGATAACGAATCCCTCAATGACATGAGTGAGTATCTGGGGCTTAACAATTGCTTGGGGTGTTTTGCTCTCGCCATTTTGAGGAGTACTGCCGGTCACAGTGGGCGCACTGTTCCCATTGCCCGAGGTCATGGCTGGAGGGAAGCCCACACCTGGTTTAGCATTCACACACTGTGCAGCAGCTGGGCCTGTGGAGGGGACAGCATCCATCAGCGGGGACATTTGTCCACGGCTCAGATAAAAAAGGCTTTTCCCAACAGACCAGCCCAAGTGACCATGTCTGGTTGCTGAAGTAAGTTACCGTCCAGCTCTAAGACATCCGCATCACATAAATCTGATCTAGAATGCAATGTTGACTATTTTTGCACAGAATTGCCATCACATGCATCCCAAACAAATCTGCAGACTGAGATGTTAGCCCAGCTACACTCACTCGCTCCAGCGTTAGTGCCTCAGAGCAACTTCGAGTCCTCACATCCACAACATTATCCCTAAGTCTATTTTATCGACCAGTTATAATCGCTGAGATTAACGTTATTACAGAGATATTAAAAAGTATCCTTATGTTTTTTGTTTTTTTTTTAACAGCGAAGAATCTGCAAGTTCAGCGGTCTCAGTCGCTGCAGCGCTTCCTCGTTTTAATGTGTTTACGCCGAGAACGCTCGCGCTTCGACTGTAAACAAGGCTAAAATATCTACGACACGAGCCGCTCGCCGTTAAGCTAACTTAGCTACCGTCTCGCCTTCTCGTTTCCCGTCAAGCCAGGCGGCGAAAGGAAGTTCGTAACTTTATCCGTTTGACCAAAGTTTTAGCCAAAGGCTCACTCACGTACCGCGGGGACCTCACAATAGTCGGCAGCGGGCAGAAGAAGAAGCACACGCCTTTGTTCCGCTCGGCGGCGACTCCGCGCAGCTCGGGGTCCTTCCTCGCACTTTCCAGCGCCAAAACACACACAGGCGGAGCGGAAAGAAGAAAACAAAAGACACAAAAGTATCCCGGAACTCCGCACCGTTCCACGGAGTTGCCGTGTTCGCCTGGCACGCGAAGCAGCTCGAGCCGAAGAGAAAACTTTGTGGGAGATTCGGGTTCGGCGGAAAGCGGAGCGGTACGTGCGAGCGACAGCGTGAGGCGCGCGCGCTCCCTAATCCTCTTTGTACGGGGGAACTGAAAAGGAAACAGCGCGCAGTCGCGAGCGGCGTCCCCGCACTTGGAATTCTATCCAATGGAAACGCAGGTTTGCAGCCGAGCTCTTCTGTGATTGGTCGAAGGGACTTCAGCGGCTCCATGACAAACACACACAGAGGCGAGGGGGAGAAAAGCACACGCACACGTTAAAAGGGCGTCTGTCTGGGGAGAGATCCAGCGAATTGTGCTCGATTTGGAAGAAGTGATGTTGACTTCAGTTTATGCTCTCAGATTAAAACCCTCAAATGTTCTGGAAATGCTCAAAAGCAAATAATCTGAAGCCACGTGATCGCTAACTCACAACCGTTTTCACCAAAGCCTATTAAATCCCTGTCCCCATTTCAACCCTTGGACCTGTAAGCTACGGTTAACAGTGGAGTCACTCTGAATGCTGTATCTCGCTGTAAATTTATATGACTTCGGTTTGTGCAGCAAAAGTAAATAATCAGTAGCCATTTGGCGATGACTAGTCAACTGTTATGGCATCAGAAAAGTCTGCAAACACAGCAGAGTAATCAAACCTTAAAGGAGAATTCCACTGATTTTTCAAAATGTCTCTATAATTCAGTCATTGAGGTGCAAACAAAGTCATTCAGAGTGGTTTGAAGCAAAATGACTTTGTTGTAGAGAAATTTACCAATTTAGATTTCTTTGCAGTGATGGAGATAGGAACCAAAGGTCTACAACGCAAATAAAGCCTTTTTATTTATTATTAACCTTAGTGAACCTACACATCTTCTGAGTTTTTATATGTAATATTTTTCTTTTGGGGACTAATTTGCCTTATAACATCCTGCGTGTGCTCCTCCACTATGAATGGCTTTTAAAAGACAATTTTGAGACCAAAACTTTATCTCAAAAAATGTCTTAGGCACCAAGCAGAGTATTCTCAGCCATTTTTAATACATTTCTTTGAAGGGTCCTTTAAAGGTGTTAAATATTTCAGACGTCTGGTTCCTATCACCACCACTGTAAACAATTCTGACTCAGTAAGTTTCTCTAGAATGGGGCATTAATATCAAACCACTTTAAGTGACTTTGTTTACGTCTTAATGATTGAATTATACAGAATTTTTGAAAAATCAGTGGAATTCCCCTTAAGTCTAAATCATAGCTATTGAAGCCTGACATTCACTACAGGCCCATAAAAGGGCCCTTAGAGTAGGTCTAATGTATTACTAAACTATTTAAAGTAGCAGTTCACAAAAAAATTAAATTTGCATAATTTTATTCTCACCCGAAACACAGTCGAACTGCCAAGTTTTGCACCAGAGCTCCCAGGCAAATGCAGCTAAAAAGTAATAGAAGTCTATTACTTCCCAAAATCTTTTTGCCATGTAGCCGAGTGACAAACTAAAGAAACAATCTTCAGGCACCCAACATGCCTTGGCTGATCGACTATATTTGGGGTAAGAATGTAATAATGTAAATTAGATTTTAACCCAAATTCATTGGCCAAACTACAGATCTACTGTATCAGTCAACTATAAGCACTGCTGCTCTTTAACTGTACACAATACTGACTGAAAAAGGTTATCAGATCATCTATTATCCACTCTAAGAATAGGCCAGAAACAAATGTTTTGATAAAGGGGTCTTGGGTTCCACAAAGAGACAAAGAGAAAGCAAGAGTGACACAGTATATGTATGGAAACTCTATCCAGCAGGAGATATGAAAGGCTACTCAATCCCACACTTAGCAGGTGGGAGTCGAAACAACATAGCTTGAGCTCAGTCAGATAAAGTCACCTTTATGTGATGCTGCTTTACCTTCGGTAACCCTGGATCTTTACATTTAGTCATTATTGTATTAATTTGGCTTAATTGGTCTTAATTTGGCATCTTATGGAATACACTCTGTTTAGTATGCAAGGTCCACAAGTGTTTTTATGTCACCTTTCAAATTAAAGCTTTAGTAATGATAAAGCCATATTCTGAGAATTATAATTTTTTTTTTTATTCCAACAACCAATTTGTTAATTTATTCTTTATCTTCTCTAAACCTGAACGTCACCCCTTAGACTTAAATCCTTTGTTTCAATATGAAGCCATATCCAGCATGTTTTCTTTCTGAAGTGCAGCCAAGAATACAAAATTAAGACTTATCATACATCCATACATACAGAGAAGCAAAAGCAAGAAGGAACAGGCTTTAAGTGACACAAACAAAGCAATATTATAAAGGCATATATCAATCCCTCACACAGAGTTAGCTGCTCTGACCCATGCATTTCAGGCCAGCTTGACATGATTTATGGTTTCAATGGTTTAATTGAGCTCACAACAAAACCTCTCCAGACTGTGCCCTAAAAATGCATTTAGTACCCATTGCTTTCATAAAAGAGTAATTGATCATCATTCATAATTGAATGTCTGAGTGGATAGGCCTCAGCCACACCTGCCAGACAGCTAGAGTGTGTCCACCTTTATTCCTCTAGCCCACTGGGAATAACAAAGCAGCGCCCCTCGCCTCTAATTATGGCAAAAGCTGTCACATTCTAGCAAGTGCCTGGACTGGACAATAGACACTGGGGCGTGACAGATCTACTCTTCCGCTTGAGGGGAGAGATAAAGTGGGGATAGCCTTTGTGTTTCGGCTGGCAAGCCTACAGATGGCAGTGACACAGTGGCCACTGTGCTCCTGGCCATTTAGACTAAGCTTGGCAATCGGACAGAAGTTTGGGCCTGGTGTTTAGGCTGGAATTGTGCTTTAATCGAAATTAAGGCCATTTAGAAAAATGGGCCATGTTTATCATAAAAACGTGATGAAATTTATTGTATTTTTGAACTGTATTGTTTGTTCATATAGGAAATCTTTTAATCATCACTTCCTAGTCAATAAATAATCACGACTAATCACATTCAGACAAAGTTGCACAAAGATGAAACTAAGCAGTAACTGAGAAAATGGTGGTACCTTCTGAGTGCTCTGTCTGACTGTGGTCAGATAGGCATTGTTCTGTCCTGGCTGGCTCCTGTGTAGGTAAGGATGGCAGCTGTTGTTCACTCTGGACAGGGAAATCTTCTGCGGCTGCTGGAGGAGGATTCTTATCCTCAGCATCAACCTGTGCGGCCGTAGCAGTCTGAAAATAAGCATCAGAAAAGGACAGGATCAAAGAGGAGGACCATTCATGGTGGAGAGGTACAGGCAGGGTGTTGTGAGGCAAAAAAACCCCAAAGAAAACCTATTGTTTTAGATTTGCAACTAATTTACCATTATTAACATTACATAAGAAAACTCAGTAGGTTCACTGGTCTTTTGTAAAGTAAATAAAAAAGGCTATATTTGCGCTGTAGACATCATGACCCCTGGTTCCTATCACCATCACTGTAAAAAAAACTGAGTCAGTAAGTTTCTCTACAATGAACCAATTCACATCAAACCACTTTGAATGATTTTGTTTACATCTCTGTGATTATGCATTTTTTTATTTTTAAATTCCCCTTTTAATATGCATTAATGTAAAGCAATTTTAGCAAGAATCAACTATTCTTATTAGTCCATTCTATAGGAAGCGCAGCTTGAAGAGCAGCTAATGTAAAAAATAAATAAATAAATAAAATAAAAAATTATTAAATTTTGACATGACAGGAACAACATATTTTATCTTCGCTTACTTGGGCTGGTGGTGGCTGAAACTGGAGACTGACGGCTGCTATCTGCACCTGTTTGGCTTTGGCGGAGTTCAGCAAGGGAGGCTGCCCGTTGTGGGCCAGCACCTGAGGAGTCACAGTGGAATGGAAGACAGTGGCCTGCTGGCAGGGAGCTGGTGCTTTGGGCAGCACAGAGATCGCACAGTGCTGGCCTGCCAGGGCGGGCTGTATGGCCACGGTCTGCACGGTTTGGGCTTGGGGCTGAAGGCAAGGCTGGATGGAGGCTGGCTGTAAGAGCTGGGCTTGGCTTCTCTGAGACAACTGGGACTGCTGCTGGATCACAAACTGCTGCTTGTGTTGCTGGAGTAGCTGGTGGGTCTGGATTTGTGTGTATGCTGAAACAAACAGAGGCACTGTATGTGAGCAGTCTTATTAAATGGATGTCATGTTTTCACTTTAAATTCATGGAGTTCATCGTATTTCACACGAGCTGAATGCTATTGAAGGGTGTCAAAACAAAGTGCAACTGTTTCAGGTCACAGTATAGACATAAATGGGAAAACGGTAGCACACTGTTGGCTGCTGTAAAATTACCATAGATTATTAGTTGAAAAACGCTGCAGTAAAAAGAAAACCTTGTATCTCCATTTTTTTTTATGTTTTTCAGTTTTTGACGTTCAATTAGAAAATGTCTGTTACCTTTTATATCGTATGTAAATTTCATGACGAATGGACTAAAAGGAATGACCTAAAATGACTTGAAAAAAAGTCTGGTTCCATTGACTTACATTAAAAGTAAAGTAGGTTTTCTCCTTTTCCTGTAAAGTTACCATTTTGGAGATAAAAGGTTTTCTTCCAACAGCAGTGATATGCAATGTATAGTTTAGTAGATTGAATACATGAGAAATTGGATATGGAAAATAAACACGTGGCTGACACATCTGAGTAATGAATTCAGGGAGCTAGATCAGACTACTGTGACATGTCACTGGCTGGGTGCCTTGCGGTGTCTCTCAATAGGTTTCAGCTTGTTCAGAATGCGAAAGCCTGTGTGCTTACACAAGAAGAAACTTTGGGTGTTACTCTGGTCTTATTCAGTTTACACTGGCTTCCTGTGAAGTTCCACATTGACTACAAGGTCTTCTTATGACATTTAAAGCTTTGGCCGAGCTCCAGCATATCTTACTGATCCGCTGAAGCATTATAGTCCATCCAGACCAGCTGAGGAAGGCCTAGGATCACTTACAGCTCAGTTAGTGAAAGATCATTTTCTTACATAGCTCCTAAACTCCGGAGCAGCATTGCAGAGAATATTAGAAATGCAAGCTGTTTTTAAGCCCAGATTAAAACAGAATTGCTTAGGGCAGCATATACCTAGAAGTACTGTGGCTCATTTTCGCCTGTTCTTTGTAACTGTGCTGCTATTTCATTTAGTCCATTGTGTTTTTCCTCTCAGTGTTTTACTTATACACTGTGTAAATCACTTTTGTAACCGAGATTTTGTAACTAAAATTAAAAGAGCTATACAGGTAAAGATTTATTATTATTATTAATAAAGTGTGTTGGGAGTCAGAGTTTCCAGTCAACATAAAATGACTACTGCCTCCAAACCAAAAGCACTAAGCTGTCAAACTACAAGGGCTGACATTATGCCTGTAATCAAAAGTTGTTTTTGCTGCTGTTGGTAAACATCTGCCATTGACACAAGTGTGACAGACAAACCTCAAATTGCCTCTGAGGTTACTAACCAAGAGCATTGTAGATGAACACCTTAGAGCCTTCTAGAAGGTGAGGTTTTATTGTGGTAGTGGTGATCAAAGAGCTCTATTGTTGCAGCACCAAACACCAGCTAACCAGTTGCAGCAGTTCCTGCCTGAGGTTTTAACAGAAGGCAAAAGGGCAAAACAGTCTAACGTTCTTGGCACCCTCTTTGACTTCAAGCAATTGAAATCCGTCTCAGCAAGAAAAATAAAGCCTTTTGTTGTTTTTCTAAGATGGTTGCATCTGACCTGGCTAGTGAAAGTCCTCAGTGTGAATACACTAAAACCGAGGCTGAGCATTTGGTGCCGTATTCTAAACCCGATGCCTGTGGGATCCCCTGAGGAGGTGGTTTCGTTGTTCTAGCAACTCAGCAGTGCTGGCTATAGGTTAATGGGTTCGTTTGGCATAGTTTAGTTCTCAACTCCAGCACTGTCAACTTTTAGAAGCATAGCCTGTCTCTCTCATCTCTGGTCATCGTGAAGCAGCAGGAGTTTTGATGACTAAATCTGAGAGAACCGCATTACCACTTCTGCTCTTCAGTCATGCTCCGTTAGCCTTTGTTGTGGTATATGAATGGAATGTTAACCTTCCCATTTCCGTATAACCTCAAGTGATAAATCTGTGGAGTGAAGTGGTGCCTGAAACCATATTTTAGTGCGGCTTTCAGTTTTCCATCTTCTTAATAAAAGATTTAATGGATACCTTTGCCATTGACTGAAGGGTCTTTTAATAAGAAGAAAAGATACGCAATGAAAGCACAAACAAAAAGCTTACTTTTATGCGCAAGTAGGTGAGACTCAGCCTCTATAATTTGATGGTCGATTGTGTTATACCTTCCAAACTTTGATAAAGGATACTCATATTTGTCTGCTGGAAATAAATAGTGTAGAAATCTACTGCGTACTTATTAAATGAGCAAGACAGTGTCAAAAACAGAGTTCTGCCCCACTACTAGGGTAGATTGTAACTGTAGGTGAAGAGTTTTTGTAAAGGACACTTTTATTACTTTCTCTATATTTTTCTTAAAATTCGGAGCAAGAGACAAACAGGAAAAACACTGATACTATACTTAAATACAGACTAAGAGCTTCATACTGTGTATGTTTGTGTTCATTTAAGAAAGAAGGCAGCAGCATATAAAGTGGTACAAAGTCAAATCTTTCTTGACAGTTAAAGTTTGCCTTATTTGACAAGGAATTCACAGGAATATTTGAGTATTTATGGTTGGTCAGTGCCTCTGTGTTACATTGTGTGTTATAACCTGCACTGTCCTGGTCAGTCCTGAAACTGGCAGATTTTTTTAAGCACATATATATTGTGCAAAAGTTTTAGGCATTCAAGAAACTTAGAATTACAAAGCAATTTTTGTGGCCAGTAAACACTTACTTGCTTAGAAAAACATTAATAATAGAATAAATACAAATATTAGTACAATAAGATTGATTTTACATTGCTAATGTGTCTGTTCAACCCTTTCCAAAACTCCCCTTCAGGAAGCCCAGTATTTATTTGTAGTTATCTGCCAGTTCTTGGTTTGGCTAATTAATACTTCTAATACATTAAATCAAATATGCTGCTAATGGAACTGAACAAAAAATTTGTTCTTCAAACACAAAACATAAACAACTTTTTTTTGAAAATAACACGTTCACTTCTAGGAATATAGTAATCCTTCATGGCAGACAGTCTACCCACAACAACAACCTCTTAGCCCAGCACAGAACAGCACATGTATCACATGGACACATCCCAACTACCATCAACAACTTGAACAACATCGCAACAGCAAATATTTACCAGTTCTTTCTGGAAGTGTGGCGCCTCCCAAGAGCCTCTCCGCACACCCATTTGTATGGCCAAGCCTCCCAGGTTCCCAGCGTGGGACGACAAAGTATTACTTTTTACAGTATTTGTTTATTTGCGTTTATTCTAATGTTACATGGTGTTTTTACATGCAAAAACACCTACTGAAAAGATTTTTTAACAATGTGCTTAGGTGCCTAAGACTTTTATACAGCTCAGTATGTTGGAAACTTGCTTACATCAAATTAAACTAGATTAAGTTTAACTGCTGATTAAGACAATCAATTAGTACAGTTAACCTCTATCAGTGCATGTGCTGACCAAGCTATAGTCCAGACATGAACTTTTTCCTAAGTTCTACCTCGAAGTCGAATTTTTGTTTCATAAACACGTCACTGTTTCACACAAAGTCTTTAAATGTCTCCGGTCAGCTCAGCACCATGGTGCGTATTTACAATAGTGATGTCACCCATGTAGCTTATTTCGGACTGGTGAAACTTAAGTGTAACAACCTTCTGCCCTCTCCGCTATTTATAACCTCCCTCTCTTTCTTTGTTGTGTGTGTTCAAAGACACCCGCAGACGAATATATAAATTAAAAGAAACAGGTCTTGGTTTCCATTCTCTTTCCATTCAGTCACTTACACTGGATGGAGGTCTGAAAGGCCTCCACAGAGCCACAGGGAGTGTGTTTATGCTCAAACCTCATGAGCATGATGTGCTGTAGTGCCACACTGTGCACAGTGCAACATTGCTCTGATATGCACATTTGATAGCCAAGTTCAAAGCATGTGCTGACTATCACAGCCTCAGATGTGAGGCTTGCTATGGACCCGGTGGTCTCTGGTTTAAGTTGCATTCATGTTAATAAATAATGAATTCCTGCTCTTTAGGCTCCCAGTTGTGTTAAACGCAGCCCTTGAATGAAAAAAAAAAAAGAAGAAATGTCTGTAAGACTTCCTGGCTTTGAGGAAAGAGAGCGGAGGACAGCATGTAGTGTTTCTCTCTGAGTTACGCTTTAGGGACGACGGAAACAGTAGCAGTACAAAGAAGGTCGACAGCAGTTTCAGTTTACTTTAAGAATTACTCAGACTCCCTTTACAGTAAAGTGGAATTGTACAAAAGCACATAACAGCTCTGCATATATAAAGTGTAGTCCGCGATACTTCATAGAAGGTCAGCCAATAGATCAAAACAAGGCTTTTGTTCTCACATTATGCCATATATGTATATGTATATATATAAAGAAAATTCACAGGTGTTTGTGTCCATCCTTCCACTGTCAGAGAACAGCTCAGTGCTATGGGTCTAAAAGGATGTGTAGCTTTCAAGAAGCTGTTACTGAGAAAAGGAAACAGAGAAAAAGAACAATAGGCTAGCCACCCCAGAGTCCAGACCTCAAAATCCTTGAATGTGTTTGGGATTACTTGGATTGTGATTTGGGATTACTTCTAAAACTGAACTTTGGAGGTGTGGAAAAATATGCCTGCAGATTTCTTTGAAAAACTGAAAGCCTCCTGAAAAGAATGGAAGCTGTAATAAAGATTAAGATCAGACACATTAAAAACTGAAAAATGAGACATTATATTTAGTTGCTGAGGCTTCTGTGTAATTTCCTGTTAAACATATGTTTTGTGCTTTTTTTCAATAATTATTAAGGCACTAAAGGCTGTTTTGACTGGAAAATAACTAAAGTCTCTGAGTTTTGCACAGTCCTGTATATCACAGTATCTGACGACATTTCAGTTTGTATTAATAAAGTTAATGACCCCATGAGTACTGCTACTCTATACTAGACCTGATAATGGACTGTTTCATTCTTTTCTATTTCTCTTAAAATTACATCAAAGATATCTTATGCAGTATTGTAAATTGCTGCTGTCCAAAAAAAAAATAATAATAAAAAAAATAAAAAGAAACAGTATCTCCATTTTATGCAATTTCTATTATATTTTGAATGAACCAAAAGAAAAGTGCTGAGAATCAAATCTCTTTACACAGTAACCTAGCGTTACAGTGAAGAACCGTACCATTTATTTAGAATTTATATATTTTGAACTATTCTTTCAAATCAGTCTGAAGCTCCATGCATTGTGTTTTTGTTATGTATCAACACCACTGAAACTGAAACAGTACGGTTATAGTATACCAGTATATCACCCAGCACCATACATAACACAGGAGATTAGGGCTTCACCCAACCCCCTTTACAGGTTCACTGGAGTTGCCCTTAGATCTAGTTGTAGGGAGTCAGCACAGAAAACGTCTGGTCCTGCTTAGGCGTCTCTCCAATCATGGTCCAAATGCTATATTGAGGTCCGTGCTCCTGGCTATGTGCTTTTCAAGTTCTAATGAGTTCCTCATGAAGAAAATATAGGTTGTACGAGAGGCCTTTTCTCTCTGCACACTTCCCTGTAGATTCACAGTGCTAGTCTTTCTGAAGGGCCGTCCTCTCTAAATTTAGTAAATTTAGCATATATGCCAAGTTACTATAATAACAGATCCCTTTTAGAACTGCTGTGCTCCAGGAAGAAGCTGGCCAGAGGACAGCAGTAAGAGTGCGTTAAGAGTCAAGCCACTGTTATTGTAACGCTAGCTCACAGTTCCTGATGGTTGACTCAGTCACAAGGAGTGAAGCCCTATATAAAGACTGATGTTGTGGCTATTAGGTATCAAGTCTGTTTGGGCTCCAGTGGTTCCACTGGCTTCTTATATAGTAGCTTAGGTTATTGATTTCCTAAAGCTCTCTGTCAAGTTTCTACTACAGGAAATGTGTCAGCCTGATCTGATACTTACCACCCGATCTGAAACCCTCACCCACAAATAACACGCCAGCACTGCTTGTGGTTCCCATTTGGGCTTGTTTGGTGTAGTGTAATGGAGGCCTGGCTTGTCTTGAGGGCAGCTCATTTCTATTAATATGACTGTGATGGATGATGTGTCAGGAATATAATGGGCCAGGCAGAAGGATGAAGGAAATAAGTGTGTTAGATATCCAGATACATACAGGTGTCAGACTTTAACTCTATTTCTTTTGGCTTCTCTTGCTGTCAAGATTTGATTAAAGTTGCCACATTATTAGGACTATGACTGTATATATCAATGCTGTCAGAACAAAACCACTTCAAAGCTTTAAAGGGGAATTCCACCATTTTTTTTTACATGTATGGATAAATAAATTGTTAAGATGTAAACAAAGTCAGAATGGTTTGATGTGAAATGCACCGTTCTAGAGAAACTTGGCGAGTCAGTGGTGGTGATGACCCAGATGACTGAAGCATTTAATGCATTTAAAAGCTCTCTCACCAAAAGATATTACATGAAATAGTTCTGAATACCCTGGGACATTGTTTTCTGATAGTTTTGAGAGAAGCTTTTAGTCTAAAAATATATATATTCATGGTGAAGAGGTACATGCAGGGCAGTATCATGAAAAATAGCACCCGAGGAAAAACTATTTTACCATTTTCATCATTAAATATAAAAGTTCATGACATGCAGGTTGACCGTTTGTTTTGGATAGTAATTATAATAGCTATATTTGCATTTTAGACATTGTGACCCCTGATTACTATCACCACCACTATAAAAAAATCCAAGTATAAACGTTTATCAACTATGAATGATTTCATATCTAACAACTCTGAGTGACTTTGTTTACATCTCAATTATTACATTTTGAGTAATACATTTTGGTATTTGCTTTTAATTTTATAGGAGAAGGAAAAAAATATTCTTACAATAAAAGAATTTGTTCCGTGTAAATCTGGAGCATTTGTATTGATTCATTTATCGTAAATGTTACTCAACATAAAGGACAGCTGGCTAATCATATCGTGATATAATTATAATAAATTACTGCATTATACACTGAATTTCCAGTCTATGTGCACCAACTATTAATCTTTAGGGCCATTACATGAATGAAGAGCGTAACTCAGGATAATAACAGCACATGTATGTATAACACGTGTGTGTGTGTGTGTGTGTGTGTGTGTGTGTGTGTGTATGTGTGTATATGTATGTGTGTCCATATATGTATATCGCTGCTGTCAGAAGAAACCTTGTATCTCCATTTTTGTCTTTTTGTCTTTTTTTAGTTATTGACATAATTTTAAAAAATGCCGGTTGCTCTTTATGGTGTGTGTAAACTTCATGATGAATGGACCAAAGGAAATGGCCCAAAATGACTTGAAAAAATGTCTGGTTCCATTGACTTGCATTAAAAGTAAAGTATGTTTTTTCCTTCTCTACATATATATGTACATACAGACACCGACCAGCCACTTCATTCAAGCCACCTCCTTGCTTCATTTTGTGTCCCATTTTGTCAGCTCCACTTAGCATAAGTGCATAAGTTCTATGATTACAGACTGTAGTCCATCTGTTTCTCTGCATACTTTGTTAGCCCCCTTTTACCCTGTTCTTCAATGATCAGGACCCCCAAGGGACCACCACGGAGCAGGTATTATTTGGGTGGTGGTTCATTCTCAGCACTGCAGTGACACTGACGTGGTGGTGGTGTGTTAGTGTGTGCTGCACTGGTACGAGTGGATCAGACGCAGCAGTGCTGCTGGAGTTTTTAAACACTGTGCCCACTCACTGTCCACTCTATTAGACACTCCTACCTTGTGGTTCACCTTGTAGATGTAAAAGTTTGTGTTGGTCATCCTCTAGTCTTTCATCAGTGGTCACAGGACGCTGTTGGCTGGATGTTTTTGGTTGGTGGGCTAATCTCAGTCCAGCAGTGACACTGAGGTGTTTAATAACTCCAGCAGCACTGCTGTGTCTGATCCACTCAGACCAGCACAATACGCGCTAACATGCCACCACTATGTCAGTGTCACTACAGTGCTGAGAATGATCCACCACCCAAATAATACCTGCTCTGTGGTGGTTCTAAGGGGGTCCTGACCATTGAAGGGTAAAAGGGGGCTAACAAATGTGCAAAGAAACAGATGGACTACAGTCTGTAACTGAATAACCACCAAATTGCTCCTATATAATAAATGGAGCTGATAAAACAGACACTGAGTGTAGAAACAAGGAGGTGGTTCTCATGAAGTGGCCGGTCGGTGTGTATTCATTTAATGTGAGAACATCGAACACATTCTGTTCATGCAGCTGTTTTGTGGCCATTCAGTACAATGAAGGCCAGCCACAGAAAAGAAAATGTAAAGTATCTCAAGTATATATTTGCAAATATTACATCACTACTCATTCCCCATACTGTAAATACATGGCAGGGAGGTACTCCTCTCTGAACAAACAGTGGGAATAAATGCACATTTTGCAGTGCAGGCCATAGACTTATTAAAGCGTTTTCCTCATTTAAATAAAATGAAAAGAAAGTGTGGCAACAATTTGATTTGATTTTGATGTATTCTTATTACACTAACTATAGGAAAAGAGGACAAGGTTGAGGCGTCCTCTAAAAGAATGTGGGTGGCAGGACTCATACTGCTCTCCTACCCTCACACAGAGCTCAGCATGCTGAGAACACAGCGAATGACACACACACACACACACACACACACACTCCACAGTGACATATGCTGTGGCTTTTGTGTTAAAGAACGCGGGTGTCGTTCAGGAGCGAGGTTTATATAAAAAGAAAAAAGCCAACTCAGAATCCAGTCCCAGAAAGTTATCTTTAAAAGGAATGTAGAGTCAAGGTCACACACTGCACTGAGTTCCACACCAGATCCAGCTCATGCAGCGTGCACACATTCAGAGGCTTCTCCTTTCCAAATGGCATGTGGAGGGAGGGCTGAGCATAAGGCTCTGCATCTGTCTCTGCTGTAAACGATACCCTACGACTGAGAGCTGACAGAGCATCTCTCTCTCTCTCTCTCTCTCTCTCTCTC
>JAILXH010252434.1:6781-23554 GCA_023558415.1 Piaractus mesopotamicus
GTTTAGTTAAATGCTGATTTAAAGAGATACGTCTTTAGGTGCTTCTTAAAAGTGGGCACTGAGCTTGACTGTCTAATAAAAGGTGGAATTGAGTTCCACAGTTTAGAAGCAGAATAACTGAAAGAGGCCTCTCCATGTTTCCTGTATTTTACAGAGGGTATTTATAGAAGGCCACTATCTGCAGATCTTAGATTACGTGCCGGAACATAAACAGACAGACAGTCTGTGATGTAAGGAGGTGCTAGGTTGTTCTGAGCTTTAAAGACTAGTAGCAGAACCTTGAAATCTATCCTGAATGATACAGGCAGCCAGTGCAGTTCTTTCAAAACGGGAGTGATGTGATCTCTCTTTTTTGTTTTTGTTAGGATGCGCGCTGCTGCATTTTGTACGTGTTGTAAGGGATGTATAGTTTTCTTAGAAGGTCCAGTAAGAAGAGCATTACAGTAGTCAAGTCTGCTTGTAACAAATGCATGAACAAGTTTCTCTGCGTCGCTCTGAGATAGAAAAGGCCGAACAGGGTTAACCATGATGTTCAAGTGTTCAAGTTGTTCTAGTTTAGCCTGTATTGCTGTAAGATTAGAACAGCTGATGACTGCCAACCTAGTAGTCTTGGTAGAGTTAATATGAACACGAAGCCACTAAAATCCTCCAAATGAGCAACTGAGGTTTATTAGAGGTTTGTTTGTCAATATGAAGTAAGCAAGCTACTTGTGCTTTATATGTGAGACTTTTGCTGATATTGATAAATTAATGGAAATATAAAAGGGAATTCCACTGATTCTTCAAAATTTCTGTGTAAATAAAGTCATTCAGAGTGATTTGATGTGAAACAGTTAATGGTAGACAAACATACCAGCTCAGAGTTCTTTACAGTGGTGGTAATAGGAACCTGGTGTCATGATATAGCCATTTTATTGTCTATCTAATATGACCAGTGAACCTACACGTGTCATCTGAGTTTTATATGTAATATTGCTAATGATAAAATAGTGTCAATCAGAAAAAAGTTTTCTTTGGAGACTTCTTCTTTCCTCTCGCCACCATGACTATATTTTTTGTATATGTTTTAGACCAAATTACTGTCTCTAAACTATCACGAATCAATGTCACTTTGTGTAAAAAACTTTTTGTGGTGTAGCTTTTAGAGGCAGGAGAGGCAGGTTTCTCTACAGTGTCACATTTCACATTAAACCACTCTGAGCGACTTTGTTTACATCACTTAATTACGCAGAAATTTTGAAAAATTAGTGGACTACCACTATCAGTCGATTTTATTGGCCAATCAACCTTTTCAGTTGGGCCCTAGTAGATAGACTGACTGATCGATACACAGACTGATACCTGAAGCCCCAGCATTATTGACTAGTATGTGGAGCTCCTTCTCCTCCTCTAGGATCTGAGCTGCGAATTTGCGGACTGATTCGAGGGAGGATGTATCAATCAGACGCAGGTGAACGTTTTGGTTGTTGCTGCGCTGGCGAATGTCCTTCAGTGCCGCTGTCCCACGAGCCTCACTTCTGCAGGCCAGAATGACCCGCGCCCCACGCTGTGCAAAGTCCAAGGCAATGAACTTTCCTATCCCTGTAAGAGAGATATAAACAGAGAGATAGAGGAAAGACAGATGAAGGACATAGCAGAATGTGAACAACAGGTTGAAAGTTGAAAATACAGGATCACCTTAGTTTGCAAAGAGGAAAGCCTGCACTATAAAGCTGTGATTGAATATGTTTAGATGTCCACTTTACCTATGTTTGTGGTCCAATATATATTGTACTGTATATCCTTCTTCCTTCATTTACTTAAAATCCCAGGCTTATTACATACTAATGCTCATTGTTCATTAACTACTACAGTGGGCCCTGGTCATTTAAAGTTAACTCCTTAAATCCCAGGCTTATTACACACTAACGCTTACTGTTCCGTAACAACAGGAACTTCAGTGCAAACTGGCTGAGCTGTTCCTAGGTTATAGAAGTGTGTAACAAAACTTTTAGGCCCTGGCCATTTAATAGGTCAATATCCAGTCAAAATGGCTATTACGTACATGTAATTCCAGGAGATATTATTTGCAGAAGATATTTCTTAGTATATTGGACAGGAGATAATCTACTTGCATAATGAAGGGGCAAACAAGAGTTTCCAAAACTGAAGTTCAAAAAATATAAAAACAGAAAAAAAAAACAGAAAAATGGGACTCCTATATATGTTTTTTGCTACCTTCCTGGATCAGGGCCTTGCCGTGGCGGAAGGGCTCATGTGGTCTAGAGATCTTCAGAGCTAAGTCATCGGGAGCAATATACTCCTGGTAGGGTCTCCCAGGGTGAACAGGTCTGGAGTGAAGACCCAGACTAACTTGATCCAAAAACCTCTTCAACCAATAGTTGAACCTCAGATTGAGGAGGAACAATGCGGATTCCATCCTGGCCGTGGAACAATGGACTAGATTTTCACCCTCTCACAGATTGTTGAGGGGGCATGGGAGTTTGCCAACCCAGTCTGCATGTGTTTTGTGGATTTGGAGAAGGCTTACGACCGTGTTCCCCGAGATATCTTGTGGGAGGTCCTCCGGAAGTATGGGGTGCTGGGGCTACTACTCCGGGCCATTCAATCTCTGTACTCCCGGAGTGTGAGCTGTGTTTGTATACTCTGCGTAGCCGAGGTCAGGAGGGCATTATGTGTGGAGGCCGGAGGGTGGCATCTCTGCTATTCACAGATGGTGTTGTTCTTTTGGCTGGATCACATGGATGCCTCCAGCATGCACTGGAGTGGTTTGCAGCTGAGTGTGAAGCGGTTGGTATGCGGATCAGCACCTTCAAGTCTGAGTCCACAGTCCTAGCCTAGAAAAGGATGGCATGCCCACTCCACGTAAGGGGAAAGGACTTGCCCCAGGTGGAGGAGTTTAAGTATCTCGGGGTCTCGTTCACGAGTGATGGGAAGAGGGATCGTGAGATTGGCCGCAGGCCGGGACAGGCGGCAGTAGTAATGCGGTTACTGTACCGCACTGTAGTGGTGAAGAGGGTTCACTCTGTTTACCGGTTGGTCTACATCCTGACCCTCACCTATGGTCATGAGCTGTGGGTAATGACCAAAAGAATGAGATCGCAAATACAAGCGGCGGAAATGAGCTTTCTTCGCAGGGTGGCAGGCTACACTCTACTTTATAGGGTGAGGAGCTTGGTCATCCGGGAGGAGCTTGGAGTAGAGCCTCTACTCCTCCGCATTGAGAGGAGCCAGTTGAGATGGTTCGGGCATCTGATTCGGATACTCCTTGGACACCTCCCGGTGGGGGTGTACCAGGCACGGCCTACTGGGACAAGACCCCGGATTTGTCCACTGGAGAGATCATATCTCCAAGTTGGCCTGGGAGCAGCTTGGGGTCCCCAGGAATGAGCTAGAGGAAGTTGCAGGGGACAGGGTCGTCTAGGATTCTCTGCACTCCCAACTGCTACCACGACCTATCTGGACTAAGCAGTTAATGATGATGATGATGATGATGATGGGACTCCTAACAACCATGCAAGACCTGGCAGACCACCAAAACTGGGACCATCAGATAAACAGTATTTTTGAGAGACAGGAGAAAATGAAGTGCCACTCTTGCTCCAGATCTAAAGAAAAAAACACAGATGTTTCTGTCCATCCGTCCACTGCGAGAATACAACTCAACACTATGAGTCTGTAAGGGATGTGTAGCTGTCAAGAAGCCATTATTGAGAAAAGGAAATAGAAGAAAATTTGCAAATCAAACAATAAAGTTGCTGGTGCTCTCAGAACAATTGACTGACCACCTGAAAGCCCAGAAAATGTAACCAATTTGAACTTTAGGGGTGTATCCCTGCAGATTTCTTTGAAAAACTGAAAGCAAGTCTTCTGAAAAGTTTGGAAGCTGTAATAAGGGCAAATTAATGAATGGGGGTCTCTGACCTCTGCATAGTTCTGTAGGTGTAGAGAAAATACAGACTGCAGCATATCTACAGATCACGCCCTCTACGCTGTTCATCAATCTTCAGTTTAACCACAGCACTGCTGTTGACAAGGGTGGTGGATCATATTCAGCCCAGCAGGGACACTGACATGGCAGTGTGTGTGTGGCGCTGGTACAAGTATCAAAAGCAGTCTTGGAGAATGCACAACAGATGGGCTACAGTCTCTAACTGTACACCAGCAAGGTAGAGCTACAAGGGTGGTGTTTCCAATAAAAAGGCCAGTCATCGCGCACACAGTTGTGCGCATATTAATCGTGTAATATATGTCTTATATAATTATACTAATTACTAAAATATGATTTCATATGATTCATTTAATGAGTCATTCTTCATACGCAATTCCTTTTCTTCTTGTTTTTGAGCCCCACCCCTCGGCTGTCTATGTTTTCCACAACACTTTCAGTAAATTCAGAAAGCCATGCTTTGCAGCATGTGGTTGATTTGCATGCTGAATAATCACCAGTGTCTTGGAGCGTCTTTAAAACTCACTGGGCTAAACAGTACAGAATGGGGGAGCTGAAAACTAATCATCTGGAGGAAATACCATCTTCCAGACACAGATGTTTACCAAATTCTCATTAAACTCCTCAAGAAGCTTGAGTTACAGGAACATTTAGGAAAGTCCAAAGTCCAAAAAAGAAGCAAGAGTTTTTTTTCCCTCTGCAGCTGTTAACTGTGTGAGTAACTTGTTTCACATTACACCCATAAAACAGAAAACCAAGACATTCTGTCTCTAACTAGACACATTGGTATGCTCATTTTATACATTTTATGCCACATTTAACACCAAATGTGTTGATTTATTTCTATACCCAGTCATGGATGAAACATTTTGGGTTACTTCTGATGCAAAACGTGTTAAATCAAAAACAACATGAAAAAGTGTTCAAACGGGTAACACAAGTTAATGTGTTGTTATTTAACGCATCACTTTTTTAGAGTGTAGGCTGACAAACAAGGGAGAATAAGCTACACGTCTTACTACTTTGGACCTGGGCATGGGTCACTAAATCATTACAGCTGCAGAGAAACCACACAGTGAAGCCAAAAGACGGAATGACTTTCAGAGGACAGTTAACAGTTGATCTTATGCGGATCTTACACTATATGGACAAAAGTATTGGGACATCTATACGTTACACCTACAGGAACTTTTATGACATCCCATTCTAAATCCATAGCCCCCCCCTTCCCCCCTTTGTAGCTAGCTTCCACTCTCCTGGGAAGCTTTCTACAAGATTTTGGAGTGTGTCTGTGGAAATTGTGAGGTCAGACACTGATGTTGGACATGAGGGCCTGGCTCACAATCTCCGTTCTAGTTCATCCTAAAGTTGTTTGATGGGGTTGAGGTCAGAGCTCTGTGTAGGCCGGTCAAGTTCTTCCACACCAAACTCATCCAGCCAGGCCTTTATGGACCTTGCTTTGTGCATTGGGGCTCAGACATGCTGGAACAGAAAAGGGTCTTCCCCAAACTGTTCCCACAAAGTTGGAAGCATACAATTGTGCAAAATCTATTGGTATGATGAAGCTTTAAGATGTCCCTTCACTGGAACTAAGGGTTCTAGGCCAACCCTTGAAAAACAACCCCATACAATTATCCCTCCTCCACCAAACTTTACAGTTGCCACAATGCAGTCAGGCAGGTAATGTTCCAGAGTCCAGTGACACCGTGCTCTACATCACTCCCTGCTGACGCTTGGCAGTGAGCACTTTGATCCTAGGCTTGTGTGTAACTGCTCGGCCATGGAAACCCATTTTGTGAAGCTCCTGATGCGCAGTTCTTTTGCTGATGTTGCTTCCAGAGGCAATTTAGTGAGAGATTCAACAGAGGATAGGCACTGTGCGGTTCAACACTTAGTCGCCCTTCTCTGTGAGTTTGCATGGTCTATCACTTCATGGCTAAGCTGTTGTTGCTTCTAGGTGCTTCCATTTCATAACAATAGCACTTACATTTGACTAGGGCAGATCTAGCAGGACAGAAATTTCACAAACTGACTTGTGGCAAAGGTGGCATCCTAAGACAGTGCCACGTCTAAAGTCACTGAGCTCTTCAGTACAACCCATTCTATTGCCAATGTTTGTCTTTTGAGATTGCAAGGCTATGTGCTTGATTTTACACACCTGTTATCAATTGGTGTGGCTGTAACACCTGAACTCAATAATTTGGAGGGTGTCTCAATGCTTTTGTCCATATAGTGTGTATTCTTTCATGTGTCCCCAGATTTGTTTTCAAAGTAAAATTCATAGATAAACCAGCCTTGGCATGACAATCGACACTGTTAGCAGATGCAGTCACGTGCAAAAATTTGGGTGCCCCTGGTCAAATGACATGTTTTGTTGATGTTCTATGTGAATAATAAGTGAATAGTGACATGTGAATAATAACAATCTACACGATTAAATGGTTGAAATGCAAATAAAGTCACAATAAAGTTTTGTGCAAAATGCTCCCTTCTAGAGAAACTTGCCAAGTCACAATTGTTCACAGTGGTGGTGATAGGAACCAGACATCTGAAAAATGTAATGCCTCGGAAAGCTCCCTCATAGAAAGTTATCAGATGAAATGGTTAGATACATGCTGCATGATGTTTTATGACCGTTTTGTGATAAAGCTTTGACTTAAAATGTATTTTAATCCATTTATTTTAATCCATTCATGGCAGAGGGGTACATGTAAGACGTTGAAAAGCAAAATAGTCCCCCCAGAAAAACTTATTTTTTTCAGATTCATCACTATTTTACCATCATCAACACATAAAACTTGGGAGGTACCTGTATGTTCACTGGTGGTTTTGGATAGTAAATAAAATGGCTACATTGGTATTGTGACTGCTGGTTCCTATCACCATCACTGTAAGGATATTCAGAGTCTGTAAGTTTCTCTGTAATGAACCAGTTCACGCCAAACCACTCCGAGTGACTCTGTTTACATCTCAAGGACTGAATTATTCAGAAAATTAAAAAAATTGGTGGAATTTCCCTTTAACAAATTCTCTATGGAGAACACTTCTGCATATTTGAAAGCACAGTTACTGTTTAGTTGCTAAATTTAATATATTGGGAAAAGTGATCAAATGGCCTGTGCAAAATTTATCGCACATGTTTTATTTTGTGTTTATTCCTTTCAAATAAACAGAAGTTGTGTATTAGGCAGAAAAAATTAAGTTTTAAATTTTTAAATTTGTTCCCTGCAGAGCTGTAGTGTTAACATATTTTCTCTTAGAAAATAAACAAAGCATGTAATTTGACAAGAGGTGTTCAAGCCCTTGCATACAACTGTACATAATATATATGCAACTGGTCATCAGTGAAGGTGTAAATACTTCAAAGGCGTTTGTTATATCCTGTCTGCACATCCTATGACATATGGCAAACTATTTAATTTCAGTAGTACGCCGCCATTGTTTTTAACCTGCTAAAATCTTAGGCATATTACATACTAAGGCTTATTATTCAGTAACTATAGGCATTTCAGTGCAAACTGCCTGAGCTATTCTTAGTTTATAGAAGTGTGTAATAAAACTTTGGGCCTGCTGGTGGGCTCTGACCATTTAAGGAGTTAAGTATTTATGAACACTTTCTGTCCTTGTGAATGAGATCATTTTTATGCAAAGAAAAATAAAGAGGCCTAAAGCAATACTCAAGCAAAAGTGCTGCTACTTCTAATGAAACAATGACTCAAGTATGAGCGAAAGTAAGTAAGTTTTCTATGAAACTGCGGGAAAGTTCTTAGTACATCCAGCAACTATTAGCATAGGAACTGAAGAGTGTGAAATGCTGTTGGATTCGTCTCTCTTTCACTGTAAAAAATGAGAAGTCTGCTCAACTTAAAATCATAAAGTAACTGATTACATGGCTTTTCTTGAGTTGACTCATCTTGAGGACACAAGTGTTCACCCAACTCAAACTTCTCTAATCTCAGTAAGGTAAATAAAATGAGCTTGTTTTTTTACACTCAGCTTCTGCACTAGCCAGGACTCTTTCTATCATACAATCCTGCTAGACAGTTTTCCTCTTGGGTGCACACTTATGGATTGCTGTGGCATTGCTGGGACTCAACCTCCTGTTGGGTGACGGCTTAGCCCGTTGCACCACTCAGTAACACATGAAGCAACTCAGATTTCGTGTCTGCAGATGTTTAATACACTGGAGAAAATATTTGTTGTTGTAACTTTAAAGCATGGCATCATCTCATGTGGTGCAACTGTCTAATAATCCATCCCAACATGAAGAGATTGTGAGTTTGAATCCCAGCAATGCCACAGCTGTCCATATCCGGAATCCCCACGAGAAAAAAATGCCAGATGGGACTGTGTGATAGAAGAAGTGCTAGTTAGTGAGGAATCTGAGTAAAAAAATGCAGATTCAGTTTTGTTTATCTTACTAAGTTAAGCAGACTTCTCATTTTTTACAGTGTTTGGATCTTTAAAATGCTTATGCTCCAAAGTGAAAGATGTGAGTAAAAGCAAAGCAGTAGATGATGTCATCATCAGGACACAATGAAATTAAACAATTTGAATGCATTTGGGAACAAAATGTGGAGGACTGAAATGAAAACATGGAAAAAAAATGACACATGCATTCAAATTGTACTTGAGTGGCCAGACTGCAGAATAAATTTAACTATTTAATGACCCTAATCCCTAAGTCTACTCTTATATAAGGCAATTTTGAACGTATTAACTTTAAAAAGTAAGTCGACTTGCTGCAATATAATTTTAAGTTCACTGAACTTCTAATAGAATGAGATAGAATGTCTTATGCTCTGTTATCTTATCATTTGAAGTTTACTGAACTCAAAATTTTATTGCAACAAGCTGACTTACTAAACATTTTTACAGTGTAGTACTGTATGCTTTTTCATATGCTATTCTCAATAACGCACATTTGATTGATACATAAAAATAATGTTTGTGTATAAGCACAATGACTGTATATACTTCATAACCAGTGCTGTGGCCTAGAGCAAACAGTCAGTCTGCACAATGTGTATGGCGGGTTAAATGAAGATAATTTTGCTCATTTAAGTGAAACCTAAGGCTTTAAAGAGGAATTTCACCTGTTTTTCTCAAAGATTCTGCACATTTATTTGTACACCAAGTTATTCAGAGTGGTTAGAGGTGAAATGCACTGCTGCAGAGAATCTTACAGAGTCAGAAATGTTTACAGTGGTGGTGATATAAACCAGACGTCTGAAGAGTTTAATGCTTTGAACAGTTCCCTCACAGAAAGTTAGTACATGAAGTGGTTACAGTTGCATTGCTGTATGCCTGAGAAATCGTTTCATTACGGTTTTGAGATTAGGTTTGGCACAAAATGTATTTATTTACTTATTTTTTAAATGCATTAATGGTGGAAATATACACAGAGGGTGTTGCAGGGCAAAATAGTCACCCTTACTATTTATACTTATTATATTTTTTTAATTTATCAATATTTTACCATCATCAACATTACATATAACTCAGTAGTCATGCACAGGTTCACTGGTCATTTTGGACAGTAAATGAAATGGCTATGTTTGCATGTAGACATCATGACCCTCTGGTTCCGATCACCATCACTGTAAAGAAATATAAGGCACTAGAGGGGAACTCCACCAACTCAGAATTGTTCACAGTGGTGGTGATAGGAACCAGATGTCTGAAGAGTGTAATGTCTCTAAAAGCTTCCTCACAGAAAATGATCACATGAAATGCTTATGAATACACTGGCTGAGACATTGTTTTATGGTAGTCTTGTGATAATGTTGTGGTCTAAAATGCATTTTAATCAATTTATTTGAATCAATTCATGAAGGAGGGTGTACACGAAAGGTGGAGGAGTACATGAAGGGTATGCTAAGGCAAAACAGTTCCCAAAGAAAACTTATTTTTTTCAGATTAATGACTGTTTTACCATCATCAACATTATCAAAACTCAGATGACATGTAGCTTTGCTAGGGGCTTTGAATAGTAAATAAAAAGCCTTTATCTGCATTGTAGACATGAGACTCCTGGTTCCTAACACCACCACTCTAAAGAAATCTAAATAAGTTTCTCTACAATACATCAACTTCATATCAACCCACTTCGAATGACTTTGTTTACATTTCAAGGAGTGAATTATGCAGAAATTTTGAAAAAATGGGTGGAGTTCCCCTTTCCGTTTCACTGCCATGTACTCTTTCACATCAAACCACTCTGAATGACTTTGTTTACATCTCAAGGACTGAATCATAAAGGAATTTTGAAAAACCTGCGGCGTTCCCCTTTCATAAATAAAGAAATGTTCTGAAAACCTGGTATTAATAAAAGTAATACACATTAAGGACTTAAAGACGATTAAAGGCGCTAATGGTGTCGCTGGTGTGGTGGACTCAGTGTACCTGTGTTCGCTCCGGTCACGATCGCTGTTTTGCCCGTGAGCTTAACAGGACACGCGCGCGGGAGCCAGCGGCCTCTCCGCTGCGCGCGCGTCACCAAGGCCAGAACCATGGTGCAGACGAACCACAGCGGGTGAGAGAAGAGATCCGTGTAGTGCCACGACATGTGGAGAGCGGTCAGTTCCAGCTCACAGCGCTGCGGAGTGTTTCAGTCAGTGACGGGAAAAGGCAGTGCAACCTGCGCGCTCTCGGTGGAGACGAATACGCGCGCAGGAGCAAAGTTCAGAATTACAGCCCAGTCCAGCTCTTAGACACAATAAAATCCAGCACTCCCTCCAGCACAGCCCGGTTTAGCACTCCTGACGCACAGAGGTCCAGCGCGCTCCTCTGGCCATGGTGGCTGTGGGCAGGGCTTTTAAACTCAGCAATGTACCGAGTTCACCAGGACCGGCCCTCTCAGCTCACTGCTCCTCTGAAACAGCCCACAGCTGCTGGATACCAATTAACTCCAGCTTTGCTTCAGTGTGTGTTACTCTGTTTTATTGTGAGCCAAACCTTTATTATTCCATATGTATTTGATCTGATACCTTGTAAATCCATTTTGTCGTTTTATTACTTTTTTTCTTTACGCCTTTAACGCCAGCTGCCCTTTGCATTGTGAATGTTTCATGACAGGAGCATGAGTAAAAATGACATAAATGTTATTTTGTATTTTATAAATAATTTTATTACATTGACATCATAAGAGTTTTTTTTTTTTCCTTCTCATATTAGGAGTTGCTCCGTTACTCCTCCAGCCTACGAGATTTAATGTCCTCACCAAGAAAAAAGGAATGGAGTTTTATTATTTTTTTTATTTGTTTGGATGCTAATAAAAACAATTGGTGCTTTTTTTTTTTTCCCGTTTTTTGACCCCACAATTTTTTAAAAATATTGACGTCTACCAAACGGTTGAGATGGCACTTTGTGGCACGTATAGTGACTCAAAATGTGCTCTACCAAATGGTTGAGCAGAACATTAAAGGGTTAAAAACTAATGGTTTCTAAACTTGCAAAAAGCGTACACCACGCCCGCCTTAAAAAAAGGGTATCCGGTCTGGCTTATCTCCTTTCCTTTGAAAGTAAAACCAGTTTAGACCAGTACATCAACTGTTCGTTTGTTTACATACACACGCGATTGTTTTCTCCCTTTAGCTGGAAGTGAGATCAAATTCACACTGGTACTCAATCCAGCATGATTATGACCTCAAGTGGTTCAACTCTGCTATTACAGCCGCCTGTGAGATCCTCCAATACTGGATTGGGTGACCTGAAGCTGAAGGTCCAGACTAATGCTGTGTCCCATATCATGGAAAACTACAGAGCCCTGCTGGTGACATCCTGCATAAATAAAAATAATGTGTGACCGTGCCAAACTAAAGCATGGGAATGAGATCCTAATGTGTGGCCAAGGCTTAGTAAGGTGTGGGAACGAGAACATGCCTTATTAATCTGTGGCCAGGGCTCAATTTTGTATACTCACATTTGTATCTTGTTCCCATGCCTTGTGAAGTTGGGCCACGACTTAATTATCTCGTTCCCACGGCTTACTAAGTTGTGGCCACCGTAGAAAAACGAATTTTTGAGTTTTATGGAGTAAACATTGTCACAAAACATACTATCGACTCTCCAGCCCACACAGTCCATATGTCTAAAGGACTCTGCAGCTGAACAGCCTCACAAAAGCTAATGCATTTAGATGTATCCACCCATCCACCTATTCATCCAATAGTAGTTTAGTTCCACCCATTCTCACTGAGATTACATGGAGAGGCAGTTCAGAACAGAGGTAACCAATCAGAACAGAGATCATTTATATGTCAGTCTTACAGACACAATAACAGAAAAGTCTGTTCGGTTCTAAGGGATAAAGAGAGGTTGGAGAGTGGTCATGTAAAAATGAATTATGAGTTTTTGGTGCAAAAAAAAAAAGAGAAAATGGAGGACAGGGAGCTTTTAACAAAGAAGTTCGGCTGAAGGCTAAGATTTGTCTGTCAATCAAGTGTTTATGCAGCAGCCTTACAAATATTAGATTTTTGATACTAGTAGTGCACCAGCTGGAATGTCTCAGAGGGCGTAGGCTGTTAAATGTGATGTGCAGTATCTCAGCACAGCAGCCACTGAATGAACACAGGGAACTCCCTGATAGACACGCAGTCCACTCATGTGCCCATTACTGTGTTGCCATTGGTATTCCACCAATAACCCCAGTAGGTCTGATCAAATTAGTTATATTAGTCTCACTATTGTAGCTATTATAGCTATCACTATTTACAAGCATGATGACAGCAATGTAGAGTTAAAGAGAGAAGTGTTTCAATGTGAATGTGCATTTAATAGTCAGACTTTTACCCACTTCTCCTCTGTGTATTTACACACATTAACATTTGCTGTTATTTTCAAGGTTATTTTCAAATATACAAGCATACTCTTTCTTTCTTTCTTGCTTTCTTAGCTATGTAGCTATTCTAGAGTTACTGCTTTTTTCTTTTCAATAAATAAATAAATAAATAAAAGTCAAGTTCAAGAGACCCACAAAGACTGATAGGTAGAATTTAATGCAGCTTCCAGTGAAGTGCAGTCTGAAGTTCCCTTCCAGTGGAACTTGTTCACTCCCTACATTCCCTATTTATACACAGGTGTAAATACCCTGTGATGTGCACTCTGAAGGGAACTATGAGGGTGATTGGAATGCACATTATGACTCTGCAGGACAATCTGAATCAAGGTGTCTATCAACTGCGGTTCCCTTAACTGTCACCCTGTGCTCAAGTGTATAGGGAACCTAACAGCACTGCTCAGGGACCCTGTGGAATGGAACACAGCTTTTGTGCGTCTACTTTTTAAGTCCTGAGCTGTGCTTCCTCTGTGTAATATTTTCCTAAGTTCAACCCTTGCTTTGTTTCTGGGTTCTGTTAAATGGATTTGTCTTCACTGTTAGAAATAAAGGTTCTGTGCAGGTACATTTTTCGGTCATCAAGGTACAAACAATGTAAATGTTCCCTCAAAGGTACACCAGTGGATTTAAGGTCCAATTGTGAACCTTAAATATGTTTTTCCTGGTGAAATGTATGTATTTGTATCTATTAATAACCTAATGTTTTAAAACAGAACAATAAAATAAAAAGCCTGGAGACGAGACGGGGTGTGTGGAGTCAGTACAACTTAGACAAATATAATTTCAATGGATTATGTTACAATTATTTTCCCTTACTAAGGGTACTGAGATGTACCCTTGAGGGGACCACCCCAGTGACAAGAGGGGTACTGCCCCAGTGACATTCTCCTACCTTTTTCTGAGAGTGTTCTGGGTACCTGTCTTCCTGTGATGAACCCTTTTTTTTTCAAAGGGTGAGATCTGGGCTCTGGGGGTGGGGGATCCGTCCACTGTTCTGAGAACACCAGCAGCTTCTTTGTTTAATTTGCAATTTTCATCTTCTCAGTGACGGCTTCTTGACAGCTGCACATCCTTTCAGATCCATAGCGCTGGGCTGTTTTCTCACAGTGGAAGGATGAACAGAATCACCTGGGAATTTTTTCTTATCTGAAGCAAGAGTGGAGCTGGATTTTCTCCTCTCTCTCAAAAGTGAAAGTGTTAAGTGCTGTTTATCTGATACTGACATTGTTGGTGGTCTATCAGGTCTTACATGATTGTTAGGAGTCCCATGTTCACTATATTCTTTAATCATTTTTTGATCTCCAGTTTTGGAAACTTTCCACTTTCTTTGGACTTTCACCTTCATTATGCAAGTGGTTTATCGCATATCTGGTTTTCTCAGAAATATCTCATTAAAACTGAATGACTTGTACTTAATTGCTCTTTTGACTGGAAATAAAATAAGTGACGGACGTTCTCTGACATTTGCTAGTACTGTATATAATGAGGCCCCACCATACATATACATGTATTTAGCTTTATTTTGGCTAGTTGATCACCTACAGTGAAATCTTCAGTGTTGAAATAACACCTACTTGACTGGGGACTTTGCAGCGTAGGCTACACCTTGAGCTAAACACATAATAGGAGAGCAATTGATCTATGGACGGTTGTAAAAGCTGAACTTGTTTAGATCTCTTCTATGGTGTGTGAGGTTGAGCTGATTTAGATCAAATTCTTCATATGTTTGTTATGTAATGGTACAGTAATGTAATCGTAAGGTCAAAGGAACCTCATTATCTGATAAAGCTTAGAAACAGAAAATGCATTTTTGTATTATTTCCAGAGCACTTAAAATAACTGTGGCATGGGAACAGGTGTGTTTTGGTCAGAGCCCCTAGATCCCACTGCCCTCTGCCCATACCGAGCCCATACTCTACCCAGAGGACTATAGGGCAGTTATGGGGGTGTGTAATGGGGAGGGACAAGTAAAAAGACACCCAACACATGTAGCCACGTGAAAAGATTGAAAGAGAAAGGAAGCAAGAGAGCAGCAGAAAACTAAGCTCTTGACTCTCTACACCCTCAGTACAGCTTCCTCAATTCAACCAGTGTGAACTCTCTGGAGGAAGAAGGGCGATAGACCCAAACGGAAGCGAGAGTAGAGAACGAAAGAACAGTTGAGCATGCTGGAGGAAGGCAAAGCTGAAGAGCTGAGTAGGGCCAAGAGACATTCCACGTGCTGTGTGAGGAAGGAGCATGTTAGAGTTGGACTAGCAGAAACTCTCAGCACGTTCGTCATGATGGTAATTGACTTATTAATCAAATGAACATTTTTAATTGAAAAATTGCAGTGTTTAAATGTAAATAGTCATTCTCAGGGATTAAACCTAGTCCTGGACTCTATTTTCCCTTCAATGGAGAATCTCCTTTTAGAATAGTGTGTAGGTCAAGACTACGCTTAATCTCTGTCTGGGAAACAGATCCATACAGTCAATGTCATAGACAGGGATTAGGCTTGGTCTATGACTAAACTGCAAAATCAAAGGCTTTTTCCTATTTAAAATTTCCATTTAGTCTAAATTTCGGTTTAAGCTGGGTCCAGGAAACCAGCCCATGGAGATGGACACTGTTTAAGCCTAGTTCAGGATTAAATTGTAAAGGCAATGGCAATTAAAAAGTCTTTGTAGTCTGGGATTAAACTTAATGTGGGTCCAGGAAAGTAAGGTACAAGATACAAAGGTACTGTTTAAATGAAATATACTACACTAAATAAAATGCAAATATTTCATACGCAATGCTATTTTACATGTACAACCCCTTTTCCAAAAAAGCTGGGATGCTGTGCAAAATGTAAATAAAAACAAAATTCAATGATGTGCAAATCATTTAAACCACATATTTCATAGTACAAAGACAACAAATCAAATGTTGAAACTGAGAAGCTTTATTTTTTTTGAAAAATATATGCCCATTTTGAATTTGATGCCAACAACACGTTCCAAAAAAGTTGTTTACCACTGTGCTGCATCATCTGTTCTTTTAACAACACTCTGTGAGCATTTGGGAACTGAGGAGAAACTGCTATAGTTTTGAAAGTGAAATGTTTTCCCATTTTTACTTAACATTGGATTTCAACTGCTCAACAGTTCGGGGGCTCATTTGTCGTATTTTTCATTTCATAACCCTCCAAATGTTATCAGTGGTGAGAGGTCTGGACTGCAGGCAGGCCAGTTTAGCACCCGGACTCTTTTAATACTGAGCAATGTTGTTGTAATACATGCAGAATGTGGTTTGACATTGTCTTGCTGAAATAAGCAAGGCCTTCCCTGAAAAAGACGTTGTCTGGATGGCAGCATTTGTTGCCAAAACATATATATATATATATCATTCAGCATTAATGATGCCTTCACAGATGTGCCAGTCATCCATGCCATGTGCACTAATGTACCCTTATACCATCATGAATACTGGCTTTTGAACTGTGCACTGATAACAAACTGAGTGGTCTTAAGCCCAGAGAACACAGTGTCCATGATTTCCAAAAAGAATTTCAAATGTTGATTCATAAGACCACAGGGCACTTTTCACTCTAGTCCATTTTAAATCTAATTGGGGCCAGAGAAGGTGTCAGCATTTCTGGATCCGGTTTATATATGGTTTCTTCTTTGCTTTTAAGAGTTTTGATCAGCATTTGTGGACGCAGCGACGAACTGGTATTACACAACTTTACCAGCATTTTTTCGCTCCCATCCCAACTTTTTTGCATCAAATTTAAAATGGGCAATTATTTTTCAAAAAACAATCACATTTCTCAGATTCAACATTTGATATGTTGTCTTTGAAGCAGTTTCAACGAAATATAGGATTTAAATGATTTGCACACCGTTGCATTTTGTTTTTGTTTACATTTCTCAAAGTGTCCCAACATTTTTGGAAATGGGGTTGTATTATACAACTAGATATTTTATTATTATTATTATTATTATTATTATTATTATTATTA